>WSTO01000180.1:4465-15736 GCA_019627685.1 Serendipita sp. 399 | reverse complement strand
TGCAGGGCTGTACGTGTATTGTTTGGGCGCAAAATCGTTGCGCTAACATCTTAAAAGGGCCAAGATACTACATCCAGCGCCCTTCAGTGGGGCCTGAAGCTCCTCAGTCATAATCCAGATGTCCAGCGAAAACTTAGGTCCCACATACAGGAACGCGGCCTTTCAGGCTTAGACGATATCACCTTTGAAGATGTTCGAGCCGAAAATGTACCATACCTTGAGGCAGTGGTCTGGGAAATTTTACGACTGGCTCAAGTAGGCTTATTTGCCGGCCGTATGGGTACGTTCGCTCGTTGAAGAAGATTTCGGATTCTCATGATTTTCAAAGCGACGCGCGATACCCAGATTCTCGGTTACCATATTCCAAAGGGGACCGAGCTTGTCTTGTGTACTGGGCACGTGGGTATTCATGATACTCCAGAGAGATTTCTTGCAAAGGGAAAGGAGTCCCCGTCTTCGAATCAGTCAAGATGGAAGGAGGATGAAAAGGCATTTGTCCCGGAGCGATGGCTAGATGAAAAAGGTCGATTCCAACCAAACAATACTGTCATCCCATTCGGAGCCGGAAATCGTATGTGCTTTGGGTATCGATTTGCTGTGAGTCTGCTTGTGTTCTCTTACGACTTCTTGTCTCACGGTGTACCGTCTATCAGTTGCTCCAGATGAAACTCGTCTTGGTTGCGCTTCAACAGCAATTCTACTTCGAACCACCTCCCTCTCCAGAACTCGATCTATGGCACGTAAAAGAAACAATCATTCGAATGCCGGTTTACAACTATATAACCATTCGATCTTGGTCGTCGGTTGAGGACCAGGAGACTGCTTAGAGGCTGCGCACAAGTCCCTTCAGCCCCTGATGGCCTAGGTCGTCTAGAACCCTCTGTGTATGCGTGCGGACCTCTATATAATGCTCTATTAACGAGCGTAATGGATCAACCGCGCTTAGAATCATTATAGACCGATTTGTAGAGCCGTTTGGTGTCAATAATTTCATCGGGAGTTTGGTGCGAATCGAAGGCGCTGAAGAAGAGGCTCGTGCATTGATTTGGGCTGTTCGATTGACGACCACTAAATCCTCCAGCTGGCTACGAAAGTTTTGAAACAAGAAATGCACTCGGGTAACATTCTGTTCACACAGATGGGAAGGCTTACACCCTGCAGTGGGCACTCAGCGCCATAGGAGACCTGTAAAGAAAGCGAGAAGCAACACCCGAATACCGTGGGATTCGTTTGAGAAATGCATGAGTTCGATGACAAGAATTTACCCAAAGTAGTGGTGGCAGTGTGGTCATCGTTCTCTGCCTCTACTACGTTCATCCGAGACCCTGGAATGACTGAAGTACAGTGTGAAACTCGTGTAGAAGAAGTATTGAAGCATTCTCTTTCTGTATAAAGCTACTCCAGGCCCTCTGGGGGATATGTCGAGGCAAGCGGCGTCAACAATAGCTTCATGTTCGGACTCTAGGAGATGCAGGAAGCCGTAACTTTATGACATCTCCACTGTTTTGGTTGTCCTCCTTCCCGAGCTAATCAAGTCGGTGGGAATCTCTGCTTAATTAACCTAGCGTAATGGATGAGAGGCGTGGTATGTCGCAACATATAGTTTCAGCATCCAAGAAACCTACTGAATATACGCAGTGGTCCAATTTCACGTTCGCGTGACAATGCCTCATGCCTGCAACCCTCACAACGATTCACTAATCGGGTAGAAATCGGACTGGCATTCTCTGCCACATCGGAAGGACATCCTCACCTCTCATCTCGAATGGGCCGGTGAATACGTCCCTACATACCAAGTCCGCGTGTCGCGGTGGATCAAACAGGCAGTGGGTAACCCACTGCCTGCGTGGTTTCTCACGAATTCGGCAAGTGGGATCTTTTCCGCTGTGGTATATGAACCCTAGGATGCGCTGGATTGCCTCTCCAAAGATGATCTCCCAACAAGCGTTATGCCTTCAGTCTGGTCTATTCGTCGCTGTTTCCTACGCCATCTATCACTATCTGAAACCGAAGCCCATTGGAAACATTCCACATAATCCTCTGGTCTGGTCAGTTGGGGATTTTCCTGCAATTCTGAAGAATGTCAAAAATGGCCTCGGCATTGCAGAATGGTTATCACAGCAAGCCCTCATCCATGGTCCAATTATGTCCATTCATATGGGCCCTGCTTTTCCAAAAGTGGTCGTCTCTGATCCCGCAACAGTGCAGGAGATCCTCAATAAGCGTGGCGAGGATTTTGGATTTAGCGATACCCAGAAGACTGTTTTCGGAGGTACGATGCCATACGGTATGCTGAGTCTTCCGGGAAACGAAATGTGGCACTCCCATCGTCGCGCATTAAACCCTTGGTACGCTATGTTCCAGCATGGTCCTCAGACACTCCTGACCCAAGATAGTGTTAATACACAGTATCTCAAAACATGTTCGCCTCGCATCAATGACGTATGTAGACAGCTCGTAGAATTATGGGAAGCGAAAGAACGGGTTCTACCCCCAGGCTTTTGCTTCGAGTTCTCCGAGGATCTGCAATTGTTCACTATGGTGTGTCCAGCTTGAAATCTTAAACTATCTCTAAAAATTAAACAGGACAATATTGCTTCATTTTGCTTTGGTGAAGCGTTTGGAGGAGTCTCCAAGGCACGAGAGGCCTTGTCGACGATCCCGACACTCGGCAGCTATGATACGGTTACAAGAGTTTACAAATTTACTCAGCCCGACGTCCCATTACATGACGCAGTTCGGGTTCTATTTGATGTGCGTTCCTTCAGGAGTCTCATACGGAATTCTGACTCGGCCATAGGTTATGGGAGAGGCGGCTCTTTCGCCCTTACCGAAGCTTACTTATTGGATTCGCAAACGCCAGCAGGACTGGAAGCGTGCCCACAAACTATTCTTTGACTATCTGGAACCAAAGATCAACCAAGCACGCTCAGATTATGTCATTCACGGAGAAAGTGACCAGTCCACGGTACTGGATGTCGTATTGTCTCGTGAGGGTCATCTTGGCACGTTTCCGGATGAAGAACTCAAAGACGAAATGCTGAATTTCATGCTGTAAGCTGCACGTGATTACACCGCTCAGCTACTTATCCTCCTACAGAGCTGTATGTTGCAAAGAGTTCAATTACTCTCCACTGACATTATTTGAAGGGTCAAGATACTACATCTACTGCTCTTCAATGGGGTTTAAAGCTCCTCAGCCACCACCCAGAGATTCAACGAAAGCTTCGCTCACATATACTGGAACGGGGCATTCCAGATGTAGATGATATCGCATTTGAGGATGTCCGAGCAGAAAATGCACCATATCTTGAGGCGGTCGTTTGGGAAATATTGCGCATCGGTCAGGTCGGCTTGTTCATCAGTCGGATGGGTATGTGGATAGTTTAGCTAGAGCCTCACGACCCTGATGCTTTCCAAAGCCACACGTGATACACAGATCCTGGGGTATCATATTCCAAAGGGGACGGAAGTGATCCTCCATACCGGGCACGTGGGGATTCATGACACCGCGGCGAGGTTTTATGCGACTGAACATCCATCCTCGCCGATGGTTCAATCGCCATCTTCTCCAAGGAAGCTCTGGCAGGACGATGGACGTGCATTTGACCCAGATCGATGGCTCGATAGACATGGTCGGTTTGAGCCAAGCAGCAGTGTCCTCCCATTCGGAGGGGGAAATCGCATGTGCTTTGGATACCGGTTCGCAGTAAGTACCAACAAATCTTCAAATGGTCTCATATCTCACGACTGGTTGCTTGTCAGTTGCTACAGATGAAGCTCGTCTTGGTTGCCCTGCAACGGCGATTTTACTTTGAGCCACCGACGTGCCAAGATCTCGACTCATGGAAAGTGAAGGAAACAGTTAATCGGGTGCCCGTGCATAATTTCATGGTCATTCGATCTTGGCCAACCAATGGAGGACTAGTAGCCTAAATCGAGGACTCGTACAAGGCTGCTTCAGCATTGTGGAGCTCTTCGGTATCTTCGGTGTCCACTGCGTGAGTCTTCGCATAGGCCTGATCGGGTCAACGGCGTAAAGTGACTCGTAATGGAAGAGACTCACAACCAGTTCTCGGAGTTCCCCAACGGCCGCAGCTAGTTTATCCTGCGTAACCAATACCATCTTTCCCGACTCCTTGATTAGATTCGTCTAGTTGTTCAACGATTGAGCTGCCGTGGTCATGACAGGAAGCTGATATAAACCTGATTCTTAATCTTCCACTCGTCTGCTTCACCATCGGCCTTCATTTGATCCAATTTGACTTGATTATCTTGTTCTTCCTTCTTATATAGCGTATGCTCCTTCCAAAGCCTAGTGTCCGATGGATGAGCTCATCACTTGGAAGTTGATTACAAACGAGCTCACCGAGTGACGACGCCGGTCTTAATCTTCAGTTGCTTCTTTGCTTTCTCTAAGTCACTCATTTCGAGAAGTCAATTGGAGGATGTGGTGGTAGTGGTTAGGGATCAGAGACGCTGAGTGGAAGGGTGGTGGATTCTCTCCTCTTTATAAGGGGCCTTCCCGGAATAAGAAAGGATTCTAGAAATACCAGGCTTTCGTTGAAGATTCAGTTGTCGCACTTTGGTTTGGGTGACCGCCTCTTATACGTTTTACACTTGACCGCATCGGTCAAGTTGCCCTAAGTGAAGCTCCACATCCGTTTCAAGCAATCGACTGGTTTCTCACCTGGAACATTCTGGTATCAGAGCGGGGAAACTGCAACCATTTGCTTTCAAGTTGTCATGCGGCCAGTTCATGTCGACGTGAGACGACGCCGGTACTCAGGACGACGTAAATGATCGTGGAACATGCGCGATAGTATGATACTTATCGTACTCTCACGAGATTCAAACAGCCCTCGTTCTTCTTGGGTAAAACGCGCTCCAACCCTGCGACTCGACACTTCCAGCTCTACGAAAGTTTGATATATGTCGATACATCAACGGGGCTTCTCATGAAAATGAGCTTGAAACAGAGATGAGGGCCACCACACAACCCATGTGTCAACCAACCAATCGGTTTTACTGGCTTGATTCTGCCAAGTTCACGATATCCAAATGCCATACTTCTAGTCTTTTTCCACACTCGTGTTGATGTTTGCGCTGAAGAACCCATCACGTTTCCAACCATCGGGAACTATGCGACCGACTCAAGCTTCGGCGTCGACGAGGAGTCGCTGGTGTCAAATCCCCTCTGATGCCATTATGGAGCAGTCCTTGGCATCGCAGCTATTTCTAAACACCATTCTTCACGTCGAACACATCTTGTTCTCATTACCCCTCCCCTTTAATTTCTCTTTCTTCACTCCCCTTTTGCTGGGTGTGATCGCAGGCGATTGTTTGACGGTCATGGTGACTTCGACAACTCAAAGGATCATCGAATCTGTAATGGAGATCGCGCCAGCTGTGAGGGCTACCAAGTTTATGGCAGGTGAGTGGTCGGGTGGAAGGAAATCGGGTGCAATCGACGAGCAATCATCCGTAGCGGCATCTCTGGTCATAACCCTATACGACTGGCTTCTTTGTTTTGGCGATGAGGTTGAGCTCATATACCTCACACGATGGACCCTGGTCAAAATTATATATATTTTCGTGAGTAATTTCCTGGGGAAAGGTGCTTGCTTCCCATAGAGGATTCTAGATTCGCGTAGCAACTGCCGGAGGCTTGCTTGTTGTCAACTATCGTGCGTCTTTCCAGTCCCCAAGAGAGCGAGGCTCTAAGATCGGGAAACTTAGAAATGGCCGGATTTCGCGGCGCATTGAGTGATAAGGTATGTCATAGTTTGTTCAATGGTTCATTGACTCATATTCATCAGTTGTGCGTGGGATAGACCTCGTGAGGTATCCACTGATGTTTTCGTCAAGCTGCCAGCAATTCACTGCCATAGCTCCTCTTGCCGGATTACTCGTAATCTCCTCGAGTAACTTTCTGATCATGAGACGAGTTGGCCCTCTTTACGGGAATAGGCCCATTGTCGTTTATGGAACGCATCTGTTGTTCTTGTCTAGTTACCTTGCAACTATTGGCCTATCATTCAAGGCGATCGTTCCCATGATTTGTATGTGACACCCTGCCTTTATCTCGATAGGATACGGCCTGATGAATGGGCAGCCCTTACGAAATACTCAAAGCTTGGCAATTTATGTATCACCACCAAGTTCATACGTCCAAGTGCAGCAATTTTTGTTGGCCCATTAGCTCTTGGTATGTTCCAGAAGTACACTACGACCACCCCTTGACCATTCCAACAGAGACCGTGGTGTTCACGATGACTGCTTTCAAGGCCTATAAAGCGGCAAAGGTGTCTCCTACCCATCTTCCCCTCCTTCTTCATGTGTTCTTTCGAGGCAAGTCGCTGTTTTTCTTCAGGGCATGTAGACTTATAATCAGCAGACGGCCTAGTCTACTATTCAGTGATGCTCTGTGCGCGGACTCTATGCATCATTATTGTAAGTACACCCAAGGTAGAGAATTAGCGCAAACGCTGAGCAACAACAAGTATCTTTCTTTACCCTTTCAGTATATGCTTTTGGGGGTCAAGTGAGTCATGGTCGTGCAGTCATACGGGTTTATCTGACCCAAAGTCGTACAATTCAGCTTCCTGTGGGCCATTGTGGCGACGATGACGACCCGATTATTCTTAAACCTCCGGATTGTGAATCGGCTCGAGGAGCTTTCAATGGACAATGCAAAGGACATACAGAATCCGCCGAGCATCCTGCCGGTAATACAAGCGGGTGGCTGGCAGAAACTCCTATCGTAATCGCATCGTTATTGCCGCAGGTGGCTCTGGAAGCCACACCTTGACCATCTTCTTGATAACAACGCTCATTTGTATAGTGGATAGTAGTACGCCTATAGTTACAGGTATAATACCCATCCTTTATACCTTGTTGCAAGCTCACCTTCGAGGAGACTAAAGGGCGGATCGAGGCTCGAGATGCTGCTGTGGCAGGGGCACAAGCGCGGTCTACTCTCGGCCGGGGCTCGATTGTCAAATATTTCAGCACTTTTACAGGTAAAATCGGGACACATAATCTCGTCTTAATTGCTAATTGGTGCTAATTGGATGCTCGCCTGCGTTCCGGCACCATGTGTGCACAAGGCCGGCTCTATTATGCGGGCCCACGGACTCCGTCGTTACCGAAAGACTGTCAAATGCCGATTCGTAGTCTCCATCTGATCGCTGATTCGGGGGAGAGCGCTGTCTTCCTTCGTTTCCTCTCCCTCTTCCGTCTCGTGTTCAGGCGTTGCGCAGAGCCATGGCTGGGTTTAATATCGTGGATGAGCTCTCAAAAGCGTTGGGACCTCTGAAGGCTTCGATCTACCTTGCAGGTGAGTGGCCACTCTATGTTCGGGCGGTGGATGGCCGCTCACGAATCAAAAGGAGCTTCATTAGTCCTGGTTATGTATGACTGGTTCCTAACATTGGACGACGAAATTACACTGGTTGTGCCGACTCCACGAAGTGTTGTGAAGACATTGTACTATATAGTGGGCCCGGTGGCTGCTTTCGAGACGGCGAGTGCTCATGTACCATGACAGATACGAGTCACGACACTAGTTGCATTGCTTTTAGCAAACTATCGTATGGTACTCTTACTCATGCCATCCTCTCCATTAACACATCGCCATCAGATCTCGCTCCTTTTCGTTCTCCTCTTACGCACATGGTAAGTTTCCCGGCCCCTGCTATTATCACTTACACTAATGTGGTACTATAGTTTTGTCGCAGCTGGATCTGGATTATCCTCTTTTTTCAAATTGCCATAACTGCGTCAAGCAGCTACCTCATGCTGCGGCGGCTCTGTCCGTTATACGGGAACAACCGCCGTATCAACCTCAGTCTTCACATAGCCTTCTTCGTTACATACATCGTGGTGTGCATATTGAGCGTTTATGGTGCTGCTCTGCTGGCTCGTGAGTCTCACATTCATCATGGTAAACTCGGTGGCTGAGCATGATACCTTTTAGCCACAATGAATTATTCACCCGTGGTGGATCTATGCTCTACACTCGAGCAAGATAAAGGCAAGGCTTGGGGCTCTGCTATTTTCATTGGGCCACTTGCATTTGGTTAGTATTCCACCATAACAATGGTAAAAGGCCTAAATTCGTTCCCAGAGTCCATCGTATTTCTCATGACGGCATGGAAGGCGTATTTGTCTGCTACATCTGCCTCTCATAAGACGATGTATAACTCTCCTCTTCACCAGATCTTCTTCCGGGGTACGTGGCTACTACAGCATTGCCAGGGGTGACTGAGTTTGAGTTCCTAGACGGCCTTATTCACTATGTCACCATTATGGGAGTCCGTATATTGAACATTGTCATTGTGAGTCCCTTCTCATCCCTCCTTGGACAACAGACTTATGCCGCGCAGTATAGCAGCCTCTCCCCTGCATATCTCTATGTCGCGCTTTTCTTGTTATGGGCAACCATATCTGTGTCGACTACTCGATTGTTTATCAATCTGCGCGTTGTCGCTCGAGGAGGGGCGGATATATGGTCGAAGGCGGATGTTCCCATCCTCAGTCGATTCGAACTACCTCACCTTACAAGATCAAGCCATAGTGCACATATGGACCGTCCAAAAATTCAAGACATTGTCATCAACGTCGTCACAGAGACAGCATAGACGCTCCTATCCACTCTTGGGCTCTGGGCATTAATTTGTAGCAATTTGCGTCTGTATAACATTCAAATTATCGCATACTTTTCAATGGTACACGTTTCTTTTGTCCGATCGCGTCTTTCATCGAGTGAGCTTCACCAGCCAGCCGTCAGCGGAGTTTGAAATTTGTTGCTCCCGAACCACGATAATCAAGTCACTTCGCCACATCGAATCAGGCCTCAGAATGTCTTACAATAACTCAATTGCGCGCGTAGCTCCTATCGTATGTTCTTTTGTCTTTATCGACGCGTCCAGAGACCAAAGCGGACAAGGCTGGACGCGTTCAGAGCGCGTTTTTCTTACCTTTTCAAACATAACAGACGATAAAAACCGATGTACAATCTTATCATAACGTTTTTGTGCGTGATTGCCTACGGGATGGTGCCTTCCGGCTGACCAGCCCAACTTTCGTCCCTTTGTAGACCCCACATTACTCGCCTCAAATCTACGGTTTTGGTTCATGGTTGACCTCTCTGAGCGAATACACTGCCGATGTCTGTGCATTTTTACATCTTGATGCCATTCACCGCGATCCTGACGCCATTTCCGGTTCAAAGGCTGGTCGACATCCGTCCTTAGCAAACATCTCTCCCAAATCCATTTGGAACATAGACCATGATATTCCTTCTCCTGTTCGTAATTTTTTTACCCGTTGATTTCATGGTTGTGATCGCTCATGCTCCATTTCACCAGACTACCAGCCGGGATGACCGACGATGGTCTTTGAGCTATTTACCAGAAGAGCCCGTTCCAATCATCGAATCTCAGTGCGACGTAGTTCATCCGCGCCCAAAACAGTTCTGGCGCTTGACTCAACAGCTCGTGGCTGGTATGGAAGCGGAAGTCAACGCAGCGGAAGATCAACGTCAAGCCGAGCGGAGGGCTCGAGCTGTAGCGACAGGAGAGGTCTTTGACAGATCTGATGAAGACGAAATCGTTCGTATCGCATAGTTTCCTGATCCCTGGTAGAGACTCACGCATTGCCCTCTGTTAGATTGTCCTTCCGAAACGTCGATCATCAGCCACTACCGCAGCAATTGGAAAAACGATACAACCTCCCAAAACTTTGCACACCTATCACCGAATAAGAGCGTGAGCTCACCATCCAGGTTTTGTCTGAAAGTGGAGTAGCCACTTTCGACATTACATCGCAGCTCTCACAGCGTCATTCCGACGCGCTTACCGCACAAATCCACCATTGGGTTCTCGCCGCAAGCACATTCACCTGGCTTTCACTTCTGCGAGTGCTTTACAAGTCAAAGATAATCGGCGCCGCAACTTGCTGATCAAACGACTTGCTCTTAGCAGCGAAAAAAGGCCGTGAAGCTTCCGAGGAAAATAAAGCCTCTATTACAGCTTGCGCATAGGCGATGGTTTACAATCCGCAAGGATGTGGTAACGGACACTACAAATAGAATAGGAACGAAGAGATTAGCAAGATATTAGGTTTCTTTCAGAGAGCTGTTCATAAGTTGGTTGGTTTGTACCATAGCTATTGGCGTTTTGTATAAAGATCAGGCGGCGTTTTCGATATTCTTAATCCATGCGCCGATAGCACCTCTGCCAAGAGGTTAGCCTGAGGAAACAGGAGTACAAGGTGGTGTCAGCTCACAGGAATCCTTCGTGACGTAAGAACAGAGCGCGTTTGGTGCCCTTGCTCCAGAAGCGGATGGCGTATGAAAGGGTGGCTATTGTGGCAGGATGACCTGAGGGCGAGATTTTTGTAAGACAGTGATTTCTAATGATATTTGGACCTACCGCGAATAAAACAGCCTCCAAAGTATATCCTGTCAAGATTGTACTTTTCCGCATTCATGTACCTGTTGGATATCGCCATAGCACCGACTGAGTACTTTTTTTTTTCACTCAAAGTACAGGAAACCTCACGCTATTTGACCTATGTTGTTCGAGAGAGCGTAAAGTAAACTCTTGCTAATGTCTTCTGGGGCAAACTTGCGCTTTGTCTCGCCCTTCTTGAAGACCTTGCCAAACGAAGAGGCAATCATGGTGGACTTTAGGCCCAGCTTTGAGTAATCTTGCCCATAGATATCACCCACGAGCATGTCTACAAGTTCGTTGTTACCCTTTTCCGAGAGCGTCAACATCTCTGTCGCAGAGGTATGAGTAAGTGATAGTCCGAGGAAAAAAATTGGACGAGGATGAAGCGTACCATCAAAGGACGTAGCGGACGTGAGTAGACTCAACAGACCCCAAAGAGTCCCGCCACCCAGACTCGTCCCACTGACTCGCTCAAACGAGCCATCCGCGTCCACTTTGATGATGGAGACGCCAGATCCAATGTTGACGAGTAAACACGGTAATTGTGTGGTCGCTGTGTCCTCAAATGAGACGGTGAAGCGGGGTGGATTCGGGGATGGTCGTTCCAATGAACCAGCCGTCGTTGTCGACGTCGATGCCGTGGCATTCTCTGTCAAAACGACATTCCCCCCACTGGCTTCGACCATTTCCAACGCGTTTGGGTGTCGACCGCTGACAACGTCATGTACAAGTTCGTCCGAGAACCAATAGGATTCTCTTGGTATGAGCGTGATGAACCCCAAGCCCGTAATCAAACATTCCATCTCGTCCTCCC
>WSTO01000179.1:0-20784 GCA_019627685.1 Serendipita sp. 399 | reverse complement strand
TTTTTGGATTGCTCTTGCTGAGAATAGTCGCTATCTTTGATAAAGATTATCAGATTCAAATGACACTGGAAGAAGAGATTGTCATTACTCGTGTGGCCATTGCGCTGTGTTCTGATCTTGGCACGACTTGTTGAGTATTGCGTTCAATCACAGTAAATTCGGGGAGAGTCTCCACTTCCTGGGTGGCTGAACTCGTTTGATGCGCGAGAGAAGCGTGAACACTCTCCAGGTGAGCATTATATAGTAATGCCTGGAGGTCTGCACCAGAATATCCTTCTGTCTCCAAAGCAACTTTTGAAAAGTCGACGGACGGATCTACCTCCATTTTTCTAGCGATAGCGGATAGAATCTGTCTCACTTTAGATTACAGACAGAAAAAGCTGAGACGTAAACTCACCTCCAGTCTTTCGTCCTCCGTTGGCATGTGACATAGCAAAGATTTATCCAATCGCCCAGGCCGCAAGAGGGCTGGATCAATCAGATCCGGCCGACTACACATTTCAAGATCAGCTCCATAACCAGCATCTCGAGTTATATTCTATACCTTGTAGCTGCCAGAACGTATACACCATCGAGCCCTTCAGCTCCGTCCATTTGTGTGAGCATTTGGTTGACCACTCGGTCGGTAACTCCGGTACTATCATGTCCTCTATATGTATATAATCGAGTGAATATATTGTCACAGACTCGTGGATCGACTGACCTGCGAGGTGCTATCGAGTCGAATTCGTCGAAGAACAAGACGCACGGCTTTGTAGCACTCGCACGCTCGAAAAGCTCCCTAACCTTTCTTAGCGTCAGCATATAAGTCGTTTCATCATCTTTTAAAACACAGTACCGATTTTTCACTGGCCCCAATGTATTTGTTCAAAAGCTCTGGCCCTTTGACTCCAATGAAATTAAGGCCGCATTCCTGAGATACCGCAGAAGCCAGAAGGGTCTTTCCGCATCCTGGATACCCATAGAGGAGAAGTCTACAATAGGTCAACACCGCATAACTCTCCCAATGTGGTAGATCTCACCCAGAACGCAAACGGAGGGGACATTTGGCAAAGATAGCAGCATATTTGGTGGGCCATTCCAATGTTTCTCTGAGAATACGCCGGGTCTCGTGAAGGCCTGTTGGGAAGTTAGGCAGGCATTGTACATCAACGAGAGACATGCCTCCGATATCTGCCCATGCCACCTCTGACTTGTGCAATTTGATGTTTCGAACAGACAGAGGGGTGAACCCCTCTTGAGCTTGTTCAAGATCTACCATCCACAACTTGACCTGAGAGCCGGATGAGCCCCTATAGACGATGTGTAAAATTACATACAGAGTCATTTCCTTCAACGGTCGCCCGGATGGTCGCCTTGTGCATTGCTCGATTGATCAAGTCTTTCAAATCGCTTGCAGAATAGCCCTCCGTCCTCGTAGCAATCGCCATATAGTTGAGTTCGTGTGCATCGGGTTGTGAATCTATTCCATTGACGATGTGTTGAAGGATCTGGTGAACGTTAGAAAAGATGTGTGTCTATTCTGAACAACGCACTTCCGCACGGGTATCCTTATTTGGAGGCTTAATCGTGACGACTTTCGAGAAAGAGTGTCCCGTTGAAATTGCCTTATGGAGAGATGGAATGCCCTCTGCGATAGCGAGGACTCCAACTGGATGGCAGGATAGGTTTTGAAGAAACTTTTTGAAGAGTTCAGCTATCTGTGTAGATCTGAATGACTCCGTATGCTAGTTT
The DNA here is from genome assembly GCA_019627685.1 of Serendipita sp. 399. Classification (NCBI taxonomy): domain Eukaryota; kingdom Fungi; phylum Basidiomycota; class Agaricomycetes; order Sebacinales; family Serendipitaceae; genus Serendipita; species Serendipita sp. 399. The sequence continues at coordinate 19,050 of WSTO01000179.1, read as the reverse complement.
TACCACGCATTAACAATATTACCGTCTCTCCAAGATGAAATAAATACCTCGGTTTCCACCCCGACTAGATGATGCAAATTATCCAAAATGAGAAGCGTCGGTTGGTGCCACAACGCCAGCCTAACAAGTAAGGAGAACAGTGATTTGATCCCAGTGAGGTTCTCCTCCGTAAATCGACTGAGGTCCACAAGGAGGGGGCCTGTTTCCAAGGTTCAGGAATTCAGAAAGAGGCGTCAATCAGATGACTTCAACGCACAGAGGTATAAACTCGAGTCTTTCTCGAGAAACCGGGCAACGGAAATAGCCAGAGATGTCTTTCCGGAACCTTTCCCACCGCACAACAGGAGTTGGGCACCTTGAAAGATGTTAAGGGACACAAAATCTTCGAGAGGTAGTTATCACCTCGTTTATTCATAACTTGAACCTTCGCTTGGACTAGAAAAGAATGGGATATGTGTTGTACACACTCCAGAGTGATTGATTTCACCCCTACGAGACGCACTTGTCTCATCGTTGGAGTTCTTTTTCATGGTGAATAAGGCTAACCGACACTTTTCGAAGAGCTTACAGGAAAAAGGGGTTTGAGGGCGGTTTTATCGAATCGTGTTGCTCTTTGTTTTGGTCCAGAGGCTTTGATGAGAGTCTATTAGTAGCTATTGAGCATGTTCACGTCCCTATCGGTGACATACCTAACCAAATTCCATCCCTGTGATCCAGAGTCCTGTGGGAATATAACATGACCGGCGGGTAGTGAACCGTTTGCCACCACACTGAACAATGGTGCAGATTCCTCGGTCTCCAAGGCCGGTTGTGGACTCATGGCAGAATCTCGTAGCTTCTTCAAAGCCAGTTCTTTGACCTCTGGATTCGAAACCGGGCTGTGAATGTGTTTGATCTCTTTGAGTAGGGCTCGAACTGGTGCGCTCATGCGCTCGATATAGATTTCTTGTCCTTCCTTGAGGGCCATGCTCTGAAGGATTGAAGAAGCTACGATGATTGGAATGGTAGAACTCGTTGTTGCGGGTGGTATATCGGGAAACAATTGAGGAGGGAGAACACGCGCCACTTGACTCTTTGTAATGGATTGGGTCTCAATAGGCTGTTTTGACCTGGATTGCTTCCGACGTAGTTTGGGTGCGATGACTAATTCGGTGGCAGTAGATAGAAGACAAGGCCCAGTTGGAGGATCGATGGATACTGACAACTATCAGCCGAGAATAAGGAGAATGAATCGTTGACTTACATACTCTGAATCGTATCAGTGTCTTCCCCATAACCCAAACATTAATCTGCTGGCCATCTGCCGCGACCCGTACTTGTGACAACAAGTTATCTTCAACGTACTGGGCATGAAGTTCCTGCCAATAGTCAGGCATTGGCCACTAGCTCACGATTCAAGTCACCAGAATCTCCCAATCGTCCGAAGATACAGGTTCGGTGCTGATAGATTTTGCTATCGGTAGATGATGAAGGAGAGCAAGCTCAACCTATCCAAGTGGTGAATCAGGGAAAGGAAGAAATGTAACCATCCGCTCACAATTTCTCCTTCACTGAAATTAAGAGATGATGCAAGCTGTGGATCGATCTCCAGAGTGTCTAGCTCACTCCCAGCAGAGTTTGACGTCCAACGTGCAGCAGACGAAGCTGACGCGAGACCAGTCCATCCCAAGTATGCAACTTTCAATTCTGAGCCTTTCTTTCCATTGGAGATATGTATCCCAACGGCCTGAGGTCTCTACCGGATATCAGGTGATTAACCGGCGAATGTGAAAGTCTGATTGAGGACTCACAACGCCAGCTGACACAAGAGGTCCGTAAACACTTAGTGGTAAATTGACGAGTGAGGAGTGCTGCGGTGAGTATTTGAGCCTCACTTTGCGCATTTCCGCGGTCGAGGTGGGATTCAAACTGGATGGACCGGTTGCGGGTGGTACTCGAGGTCGAAATGTTGGATCGCGCCATGACCGCATCACAAGCGCATATCATCGCATATGACTGGAGTAAGTCTCCTACACTTAAATTATGTACCTATGACCGATGAAAATAGTCCTGGAGCATAAGCCATTGGCGACTGCTCTGATTTTGTTCAGCATCGCAAGTTTGTCGTTGAGGGCGTTGTCCTTTTTCAAGTTCTTCACACAAACATTCCTTGTTGGAGGACAAAGAGTTTGTTTCCTCCCCTGCTTATCTCTCTTGTTTCTAAATCTTTGGTAGCTTTCAAAATTTGGGGCGAAACGCGGCGCTTACGCTCGTCAGTCCCACAGCATTTGGCTCTACTTGCCTTGGCACTAACAGCCTCATACAGTCGTCACTGGAGCAACGGATGGTATTGGTCGCGAGTTTGCCTTTCAGCTGGCCAAAGCGGGCTTCGGAATTGTCCTTGTGTCCCGCAGTAAAGCCAAGCTCGACGAACTCGCAGCAGAACTTGGTGCGTCACAGTTTTTAAATATTGTGGTCAATGAATTCACGCAAGCTACAGAGAAGCAGTTCAATGTGCCAACGAAGGTTCAAGTGATCGACTTCTCCAAACCTGACCTGCACGCCGAGTGTCATCAACTCTCTCAGAAACTTGATGGTATTGACGTCGGTGTCCTGGGTACGTCCCCCTGTCTTGCCCCTCTCCTTGAGTCTATCTGATGCAGACTTAGTCAACAATGTTGGTCGTTCGCATGATATGCCTGTGTACTTCGCCGAGACCTCAGAACAAGAAATGAAGGATATAGTCAACATCAACATCAATGGTACACTTGCTATTACTCGAGTTGTACTGCCCAAGATGGTCCAAAAGTAAAATGCAATGGTTGCTGGTATACCTGGTGCTCACTTTAGCGATGTAGGAAGAACGGCCTTATCTTGAACATGGGCTCCTTTGCAGGCGCAGCACCGTCTCCAATGCTTGCCACCTACAGCGGCTCTAAAGCATTTTTAGCATACTGGAGCCAAGCCCTCGCTGAAGAATACAAGAACAAGGGAATCGTCGTTCAACTCGTGAACACATACTTCGTGGTTAGTCTATGAATATTCGATGCGTGTCGTCTTCTCAGATAAATTGTACGACTAGGTCTCCAAAATGTCGAAGATTCGGCGACCTTCCATCACGACTCCTACTCCAAAGGCATTTGTCAAGTCTGTATTGGCTCATATTGGGCAATCATGTGGTGCACTTGCGCGACCCTACACATTGACGCCGTATTGGTCGCACTCAGTAGCGGATTATGTTCTTGCGGTGTTGGACATACCATATCTGCTCATTTCTTACACTCACCGTATGTCGTTCTGCTTTAGAATATGTCACTACTAACACATACTCCAGGCCTTCATATTGATATTCGTCGCCGAGCGCTCAAAAAGAGGGAAAGGGAGGCTAAGTCTCAATAAAAGGGCTGCAATAACCCAAAAAGTCATATTCCAGTTTCAAAATGTCGTGTAATCCGGCAAACCTCGCCAATATATAGATTCGGAACCTTGTTACAGGAATTAGATCCACTTTTGCACCGTCACCTCTCACTGTAACTTCTTCGCCACTAGGAAGAGAATTTCGCGGACACTTTTTCTCATATTTGCCATGTCCTTTGAAACTGTAGGCCAAACGGTCCCGTGGCGAGGTTCGGCAGCGACACATCTGTCAATGACTTTATTTTGGTGTTCCTATAGTGCAAATTGAGTTTCCCCCCTTGTTCCACGAGTATTGCATACCTTTGTCCCATACTCAAGCTCAAACTTGAGCCACCATGCCCAGGTATCACCGATGTCCTTGTCGGCATCCGCTGCTCGAGTAAACCATGAGCGTGCCTTCTCCACTGAACGCTCAGTCCAGAACATTCGGGCTATTGTGGTTAGAACCATTGGGTCCTCGCCCAATTTCCTCAGAGCATCCATGGACTTGTTCCGACGAGAGGGACGAGGTTCTGCCATGATCGAAATGGACCAAAGTAACCCGGAGGTAGGACATTCCTGTAGAGCTAGAAAGGTCTTAGAATGCAAGCAATGTCGGAGTCAAAAGGTTAGTACCTTTTGCGAGATTGGTTTTGGCCTGATTCGTTGCTCCGGCTCGTTCCTCCAAATGAACTGCCTCAGCCCATAAGAGTTCGTTTGCTGGATTCGCAAGGCGAGCCTTATTCAAAAGGGCTCTAGCCATGATTCGCTTATCGTCTTCTTCCTCTAGACGACTAGCGAGGATCCAAAGGTGGACGTTTTTGGGGCATGCTTTGAGACCAGCTGCGTACGTAGCTCTTGCTGACAGGATATTACCCTGCGAGTGTTGTATCTGACCTTTGATCATGTAAAGCTTGGGGAACTTGGGATATTTCTCCAATGCCGTGTTGAGAGAATCTAAAGCGGCCTGTATATTTCCTTGTTGCCGCTCGAAGACGGCGGCCTTCATCCATATCTGCGTAATAGATTTAATGATGTTGCCTCATAGGCTTGGGAAAGGCTTACTCGTTCTGTTCCAGCAACGGTGGTTGCACGATTCAGAATCTCCTTGGCAGCCTGGATTTCGCCGTTCTCTACTTCTAACTTGACGGCTGCCAACCAGATCTGCTCGCTCTCCAGATTGGCATTAAAGGCCTGATTGAGGACTACACGAGCCCCAGGGACATCACCAGCAAGCCATTTCTCTTTCGCCAGCATGAGCCACAGCGCTTCGGCCTGTGGACAATGTTGAACGGCCTGGGTAAGGAGATCATCCAAGGATTGACTAGTTCCAACAATTAGCATGAGACAAACCGAACGAGAAACGTTCTTACCGGGTTCCATGTTCTCGTTCAAGGTCCGCGGCTGCCCTCCACAGTGCCCGCCTGTCTGGAAAGACCTTGAGGGCATAAGCTAGGATAGCACGAGCGGTGCCGATTTGGCCTCTTGCCACGCAGCTCTCGGCATCGGCTATCCATGTGTCGTATCGATCCTCTTCCTCAATCTCCATCGATATTGTGGCCTTGACAATGGCTTCACAAGTACGTGGAGACCCATCACGTTCACATTGCTCCGCCTCCTTCATCCATTGCTCTCTTGTGAGGAGCACTTGGTTCCGCTTTAAAGCTGCAACACCAGCTTTGATAATCCCATCTGTAGATGCCAACTCCTTTTTGCGAACTTCGGGGTCTCGATCAGGACGCATTGCCTCTTGCTCCGTCAAGCGACTAGCCGCTATCCATATCTCATGACTTGTGGGCACTTTCTGTCGCGCACTGTTCAGGACGGACTTGGCCTGCTCTGGAGTCTCCAACCGAGCAAGAGCGAGCCATAGTTCGACAGATTGAGGGATGACCTTGACGGCCTGCTGAAGTAAGAGTCGTGCGTCTTCTGCCGTGCTTTCCATATTCACGACCTCTTTCCATAGTTTGACCGATTTTGGAATGTGTTCCACCGCTGCAGAACATTGAGGAAAACATCGTACAGCAAAGAACACACTCACCAGTTCTCAGAACTTTCCTTTTGGCTTTTGGATCACCTTCTAATTCCGCAGCTGCCAACCAGATCTTTACGCTTTGATCCAGGTGCTGTACAGCCTTTGCTAATATAACTTTGGCATCCTCGGGATTCTAAACAGTAGCTCAGTGATCTGAAGGCTTGGGATCGCGGATTACTCACATGCAGCCTTGCCGCCTCTAACCATATGTCTTCGTTCTTTGGACATTCCTCGCACCCAGCTCTTATTATTTTTCTTGCAGCTACCATCCTTCCTGCATGCTCCTCTACACATGCTGCTGCAATCCAACCAGGAGCGTGTTTCCGATTGTTCTTAACCAGAGAATCGAGCAGCGCTCGCGCTTGTTTGATATCTCCAATTTCCGCCTCTGTTTTGTGTACTACGCTGTTAAGAGATGTGAGATAGCCATTCGGATCAACGCTGGTGGAAGTGCCTCCATTGGCAGAATCCCGGGAAGCCTAATAACATTGAATTAGAGAAATAAAAAAAAGGCAAAGAAGCGTCATACCTGATCTAGCTTCAACGAAAGAACTTTATCTCTCGCTTTACTGATTCCGACTAAGTCTATTGGTCCTAGAGTATCAGCGGGAGTTTCAAATCCCCCGTTCTGTAAAACATGAGGCGACAAATATAGCATGAATTGAGTACAAACCTCCTGTTGACGAGCATCTAGTGCGTTCTCATAACCCAATCGACTACGATCCCCGATTACGATACTGTCAGGTACCACATAGGCTCTCCCTTCGCGAGGATTCAGTTTCCTACGCTTCCCTGTGAGATTTCCAACTTCTGGTAGATTTTCCCATTCGGCATCAGACACCGAGGACAAGCCTCGCTTCAGATCAGCAAATTGTTGCTGAATTTTTGGACGTTCAGCTCTTGCAGTCGCCAGTATTTCCGCCTCTTTGGCCTCTCTTAGGGTATTATTGTCAGAGATACGGGATTCACTTGTCAAAAGGTGCCGTACCTCCGCGCTTTCCTCCTCTCGTCCATTTTTGCATCTACGGCTTCATATATCCTGTCTGCTTCCTCGTCATCTGCTTCATAAACCATTCCAGCAAACAGTCCTATCTCATTATCGGGGTCTTGAAACTGGTCAGGATCCACCTCCGCTTCTTCACCTCTTTTGGCTTGGGCTTCTCTGTACAGATTAGCTTGGTTGGAAATATCCGCAAATGATAATCAGACACATACGCTATAACTTCTGCAGATGGTCCCTCACGAGCTGGACCGATATCCGACCGAGTTGTAAATCCTGACGCGCTGAGTACGCGTTAGCGGATCCTCTCGCAAGTGACAAAAATGACTTTACCCTCTACCAAGACCCGGGACATAGCCAGCAGGGGCGACTTGAGTGAGGAACGCGAGCTTATTTGGTTTCCTGGACATGGTGGTGGTTCAACTCTGCGCAAGCTTGTTGACTCCTAGCCACATGATCCGTTTACTCTTGCCGTCTACAAACCGCGCCTCATGGACTGGAACGAGGGCTGCAGTTCGTTGCTACGCATCTAATTCTCCACAAGCATATCTGGAACGCGAGTCTACCCATTGGCCGAATGTAGCCGTTCTCTACTTGAACCGTCCAGAGACCAAGAACGCAATCTCTAGGCAGCTTCTGAAGGTATAGTACGGTATAGAAGCAGTTGGACATGCTGAAAATACTGTGGTCAGGAATTTCACGAATGTCTGCGTCAACTCGACAAAAGGTGCATCCATCTTCCCTCCTGAGGACACGCTCTGAAAGCATAAGGAATCGCGTCTTGATTATTACAGGAAGTAAACCGGGCGCATTCTGCGCTGGTGCGGACTTGGCCGAGGTATTGTGGGGAATCTTCGACAAATTATTGTACCCTGAAGAATTTTCGCAGCGTAGAACGATGAATACCTCCGAAGTCAATCAATTTCTTGTAGACTTACGTTCCGCTATTCGCACGCTAGAGAATGTCGATGTCCCTACCATTGCTGGTGAGGTTTTCCCTCTTAGCCAGAACGATTTCATTGATTATCCGTCGTAGCTATTGATGGACCAGCACTTGGGGGAGGATTGGAACTCGCATTAGCGTGCGACATAAGGGTGGCTGGTCAGTCAACGGAGATATAAGCACACCTTACTAAGACAAAAATTAGGACGACAAGCCACGAAAATTGGCCTACCTGAAACGAAACTGGGTATCATTCCAGGTATTAATTTATTGTCAATGATTCATGGCTCAAATTCACTATGCAACAGGTGCTGGAGGGACGCAAAGACTTACTCGTCTATTGGGAATCTCGAAGGCGAAGGAGTTGGTATTCACGGGGCGTGCATTGAGTCCGGAACAAGCATTAGGCTATGGTATGCCTCTTTGAGACTTATTGTTGACAGTGACTGACATCAAACGTAGGAATAGTGGACTATGTGACAGATTTAGGTCTTTCTAAGGCCTTTGAACTCGCAGAGGAAATGAGTTCCGGAGGTTTGTGGTGCCATACTTCTATAACGCTGTATTGACTCGGCACAATAGCGCCTTTGGCTTTGAAAGCGGCTAAGTTAGCAATATCAAGGGCGGTGGAACTACCTTTAGAGGCTGGCTTGGACTTCGAGAGAGCATGTTACCAGCCCCTTCTATCGACAAAGGACAGGGTGGAGGCGCTATCGGCATTTCAGATGAAGCGAAAACCCAATTTCACAGGAGAATAGTATAATTGGATTTATGGCGCTGGTACTACTGTAATATAGTCCTGAAAATCAACCTCCCGCACCACAGTTGTAACTCCGCCTAAATAAACTTTGACTCTACTCCTACATGCCAATTCTCAGCGCCAACGCTTAGTCACGAAATGTCCTTCGAGAGTGCGAAGGCGTACTTCGGAAACACAGGGTTTGGTCAAGCAACACTAGATACGTTTTCAACAGAGCTCCTTGAAGCCATCCGAGAGGCTATTCAACACGAAGATGGAAGCACAGAAATACTGGGAAGGGTGCACAGTCAAGGCAATAGTGAGCTAGCTGAAGAGCTCGTGTGGGGTTCTAGAGCGGTTGTTTGGATTGTCGGTGGCGGCATTCGTAGACAATGGTCGTTTACGAAGGAGAGCGATGAGATCCGAACAGTGTGCTGGGCTTACTTTGAAGAAAGCAAGATCAAGCGCGTAGAGAATCTTCCAAACACACGTGATAGCTCCGCGCTGCTGGACGGTTTGCTCGACCAGCCATCTCGATCGGTCTTTGGGCCATATGGAGATGCTCTTCGAAATTCTAGCAACCCAGTAGTACTACAAGAACAAAAAACTACTGGTTATGATGCAGCCCACCTCCTTCCTCAGACGCTAGTGCGAGCAATCTGCATTGTATTTCGCACTAGTGTCCGCATCTACTGTGAAGATGGTAGTGATTTCTTCACCCATATTCCATTTCTTTCGCGCCGTGCATGGCCACTCTATCCCTTTGGGCTAGCGATTGAGGAGGAACACGTTCCTGAACTATATCCCTGGGCATTCTCGGCCATCGATTACTCTTCGACACTTTATACACTCATCAACCCCTTACAATCAGTCGTTTCGTTTGGACTAGCGCACTCCATTGTCCAAACTTCGCGAGGGTTGCCCCTCATCTTCCAAGAAGAGGCTCCATTTCCAAACAAGGATATGAGCAAGTTGACCTTAATCAAGCCTGGAGAGTACACTATCTTTATGGATGAGTCAGCAGATACGTCCTGTCGGCTTGTAGTCACTATCGACACCCGATTGCAGATGGTCAACATCTACACTTACTCGTATGCTCCTTCGGAGCGAATAAACTCGTCATCAGATATTCTTAGAAGAACAAGAGAGACATCTGCTCCGTCATCTAACCTTATGGACGTTATCAAGCCGTCCGTTAATCAGGAGACCTTCGGATTATCTTCTCGCTGGTTAATGGATCAAACACCTTTGCCACAAGGATGGAGGGAGCCAATACATTCTGGTATCGAAATGGACAGGGAGGCGAACGACCCTCAGAGCATAGTGGTCACGCCTCTACTGGAGTTTTCAGACGATGACGACGAGGCGATTATTGAGCCTATTTACTGGCTTCAACGTCTCGTTTCAATACCGATTGACCAGAAAGTGTAAGTAACTTGATTCAGACACACCAGAAAGCTTAATCTGATGCTGCCCAAAGTATGGAGGACTGGTCCAATGTCCAGGTGCTGCCGTTTGACGAATCACTTGATTCTGGGACCGCTGGTTACTATGCGATTTTCTTTCCCAGCACGACCAGTTATAGACTCGTGAAAGTCCAGTGGAAATCGACCATACCCTTGATTCCCACAAGCTTCTTGGAAGCTGTTCCAGATGCCCTTCCAAATGCTGCTCTTTCGATCATGCGGATTCGAGCATTCCGTGATGATCGATATGATCTGTTGGTGCTAAACCCCGATCATTCTCTTACAGTAGTTTCGACCTCTCAAAATATCCAAATTGGACTGAGACGAGATTCCGGATCGGTACTTCTACCCTTCATGCAGCCAACAGACATGTCAGGAGAGCACCATGGGGACTCAGTCAAGCCAATAGAGCTTCTTGGACTTTGCGGCCACAACGTCGCAATACGGACAGCCGATGGTTCTGTATGCCAAGTTTATCTCAACTTTCAGCCCAGCAATCTCCTTGTTCAAGAGATTCTTGCAACTCTGCGATTTGCGCTGTCGCTGAAAGACTTCAATCGTCTATCTCAGCAATACCTACGCCTGTGGTTCGACAAGAACATGTCCCACATCCCTCAAGTTGAGTTAGGATGCTTATGGTCTGCTCTGTTTGACTTGCTGGGAGGCACCTATCCCTTCATTTCCGATAATACCCTCAAAGCACGCGGCTTTCGTGGGCTCTCAAACACTGCAGTTCATCGGAGGTTTGTCTATGACGATGCTCTGTCCAGTTTCAGGCTACCTCCGAATCATTCTATTTCTGGACAAGCATCGATCCAATCACAGTTAGTGGCACCAGTGATGTTGGCCTTGCATATTTTAGGCCAGTCTATAATGATTAATGCCACAAGATTGGACCACTTGCGCTCACTGGTTCCAGTAATCATTCAGCTGTCCAGAAACATCGCACCTGAATGGAGCGATTATTGGTATAGGATTTGTCCAGATTTGGGAGAGGCATGGACGCGGTCGGATGGATGTAAGAAATAAAACGCTTCCAAGAAGTGCACTGATTTCCTCTTAGTAATAGGTTTTCCGTCGCATCTGCCTCCTCTCCCTCCCGATATCGCCCAGCACTGTCTTTTCGGCACACATTGGATTGGACTATCAGACATCCCCAAACTCTATCAGCTTGCAACGGATTTCCTCGATACAAAACCGTCATCGTGTAGGTTCTTGGAGGATCTAATCGACTTCTTCTCCCTTATTCGAAATGATCCGAATTCTCGAGAACTGGGTAAATCAGAGACCCTCGCATATCTGATGATACAACGTGATTGGACTCTACAACATCTGGAGCGTCTTCCTTTATCCCTGAAGGTCCCTATCAAAGAGGCACTAAAGTTGCTGCAGAACGGCCCCAGATTATCGTACCCAGCTGCAACCTATAAACTCATCGACCGCACCGATCTCTTCTATTTGGTTTCTGATGTTCCAGCTCAACCAGTAGAGACCTCAATTAAGGACGATACATTTGTACGTCTTTCTTGAAACAAAAATCGATGCACTAGGTACTGATTTCACTTAGCCCCGTTCAATTGGGAGGCTTGTCCGAAATACTAGCCAGATTGTGACAGGTCAGGTCGGCAGGGATGGAAGTCTCGGACTTCTTCCAAGCAACGCGTTTACCGAGGTGAAATGGACGGATGATAGGAGACTAGAAGAGGTCCAACTAATGCTCCAAAGTTCAAGAATACCAGTTGTCAAGATCCAATACACGGGACCACCCAAGTCAGTGCCCTTCAATGTATCAGTGACACTTGTATGCTGATATCTCTGCTAGCGAGCATGAAAAAGAACATTCAAACCTGGTTCTTCGCATCTCAGAACGCACACTCTCGCTCCCGCCTGGTAGGGCATTATTCACTTATGGGTGTCTTTCAGAAGCCAGCACAGATGCGTATGCGATTCCAAGAATGGAACTTGCTGTTCGCATCATGCCTCTGAACTCGGTGATAGTACTCGAAGAGGCAAAACTCACAACTGAAACCAAGAACTGGGCCGAGTTTCATAATGGAGTTGCAGCAGGACTTCGGCTGTCTCCCCAGTCCACTATGGTCGAAAGTTCGTGGATACAGTTTGCAAAGCCATCCGAGCTCACGGCAGAGCATGCGGGATTCCTCTTCGGCCTAGGTCTCAACGGCCATCTCAAACATGTTGACACTTGGAACACCTTCTCGTATTTATCTCCGAAGCACGATCAAACCTCGATGGCAATGTTGCTTGGACTTGCTGCGTCGAATGCTGGCTCATCGAGCCATTACATTACGCGGCTGATAGCAGTCCATACCCCAGCGTTGCTCCCCATTCGAACCGTCGATATCAATGTTCCCCTCCTCACCCAAAGCGCAGGTCTGGTTGCAATGGGCTTGGTGTTTTTGGGCACTGGAGACCGTCGCCTTGCAGACATTGCCCTACGAGAAATTGCTCGGGAGGATATCATGGTGCCGACGCATGGCTCTGACAATCGCGAAGCATACACTGTATCGGCCTCTCTCGCCTTTGGAATGATTATGGTCGGCAAAGGAGCAAGGCTAGAAGGCCCAGCAGACAGCCATTGGGTAGATCGACTAAGATTGCTCATTCATGGTGAACGGAGACTATCAAGTTCTAGACTTCCCAAGAACTTCGATCTGAATATCACGGCTCCAGGTGCAAGCCTCGCTCTTGCCATGCTCTACCTAAAGTCAGGTCGCAAGGATATCGCTGATATTGTATCCGTTCCAACAACTCGTGTCGCTCTCAACACTGTACCACCCAATCTACTTCTCCTACGCACATTGGCAAAGTGTTTGATACTCTGGGACGATATTTATCCGTCCATAGAGTGGGTAAACGCAAAATACATGCCAATGAAACCGTACGACAACGATAACAGCGATGCACCCACGTCCAATGTGCTAGACCTGGCGAGTTACAATGTCATCGCGGGAGCGTGTCTCGCTCTGGGCTTGAAGTACGCTGGTAGTGCGTCAGCTGATGCATGGGCTGTCGTTGTCAACTTCTATGATGTCTTGATTCGTGGCGTCTATGCAAATGGTGCGGTATATTACTCCTTCTTTAGGTCACTTCGTACTCACTAAAACCATAGCCCGGACTTATGAGCATTCCATACGTCGACAAGCCACCAGAGATGCTATCAATGTACTCTCATGTGCGATGGCAATGATCATGGCTGGCTCAGGCCATGTCGAATGTCTACAGCGACTTCGTTACGCGCACGGGAAATACACCGCTCCCAACAAATTCGGTATGCATATGGCAAATCATATGGCTATGGGAGTGCTATTTCTAGGAGGAGGGAGATACACGCTGGGCACGTCAAATGCTGCGATATGTGCTTTACTCGCGGCATTTTATCCTCGCTTCCCTCTCTTTGGGTACGACAATCGGTTCCATCTGCAAGCGCTTCGCCACCTCTGGGTCCTCGCAGTAGAGCCAAGATGTCTTATCACTCGGGATGTCGATAGCCAGAAAATTATTCTATTACCTATCAAAATCAGGGTTCTCGATGTTGAGAAGAGACATGGGAATCTACAATTTCTAGCGCCCACCTTGACCCCCGACTTTGACACCATCCGCTCCTTACGGGTCGATAGTCCGCGATACTGGCCAGTCTTCCTCAACTTCGACGCGTTTCCCCGTTTAAAATACTCGATCATTCGGAGCCAGACGTTGTGGGTCAAGCGTCGCAGGGGCCACCTGGGTTTTTTTGAGGACCCACACCAAACACGCAGCATGTTTGTCCGCTCCTCTGGAGGTGCGACCGGGGATCTTGCGTGCTTGGAGAATCCGGAGATACTCGACGAACATGACCAAAGCTCGAGAGACTTCACCGAGTTCATAGCCTCGTTCACGGATGATGCTGGTATCGCGGCATTTGCAGAGTACCTCTGCATTGACGTCACAAGAGAGAAAGAAGTGGACCACGCGAGCCAGCTACAACGTCATGAGAGAGCGTGGGTGGCGTACTGCCAAGCTGCCTTGATGGATTGCTTCTCCGGGGATAAACCGTCCCTTTTGGAGGGCTACATGGACCTGTACACGATGCGTATGCAAGGTCCAGAAGATTCAGACTCTCTAGGAGATTCTCTCAAACGGATTTCAAGTCTTCAGAGCTGGTATAAGGAAACCGCTATCGGTCGGAATGCCCTATTACGAAGTCAAATGCTGAGCTCGGCTCTCATAGCTGGAGCATGGAAAGTCGATGCGCTGCGAGATGATCCGGAATTTATGGATTGCCTTCGAAATTACGTCAATGGTCGAGGGATTCCAGACGGGACCGCTGCGTCGGGGCGAGTCAGGAGGAGACAACTTGCATTCTTTCTGTCCCAGACGAAAACACCATCGGCTCCAACGTTAGTGACGTTGAAGAAGCTTTACGCCACGACAGTTGGAGCAGGAAAAAGCAAGAAACATCCCGCAGACACGTTACGGAGCGCACTGATGATGGTCATGAAGGAGACGGTTTTCAAAGCGTTGGGAGTAGAATGGCAGTGGCAGGCAATTCGAGATGTCATTGTTTGCTGGCGCGAGGGTTGACGGCAAAAAAAGAAAACGAGGCATTTGTGCTATTCACTTTAGGTTTCACATTTCTCTCCAGAAAATAAACTGTAGCAATAATTCTATCATTACCGAAAAGCAAACATCTGACCATTAATGCACATTCCGTGAGGAGACGCCTTGTATAACTGTTCTGGGTGAACTTGAGTATGTTGCTTTATTGGGAATGCCGGTATGATGATGGATGTGTAATGAGGACGTTTGATGAATTGTTCAGATATGGACCATGAATCGAATAATTTGGATTGGAATTGAATTAGTGCTTGATAGAAATCGCGAATGGGACAACTTTGAAGACCAGAGAAGAGTGAAGCAATAACGACTATGGTGGGTGGTTGCCGCTTGAAGCTAGAGACACAGAGGATGATGTAGAGGGACCCGATGCCGACCAGTCTGACCAGTCGTCTTCGTCTAGAGGACTACGAAGAGGAGTAGGAGCACCATAAGGTGGAGGTGGGGAAGCTACGGAACGAACCCCAGCTGCAGCTTCTATATCATCGTTGGGGTTAGTCGTCGTAGACTTTGAAGGTGGATACGAATGGGACGGCGAAGAAGAGCGAGCGCGAGTTCTGTGAGAAGGAGAGGAGGTAGATGCAGATGGTTGGTTGGTGAGGATGGCTGGTAGGAAGAAGAGCATGTCGCTGGCACCTCCCCAGCTCGAGCGTGAACGGTCATGATGACCTCGGGGTGGTTGTGAGCCCGGCATCTGAGAGCGAGCCCAGGCTCCAGCGCGTCTAATCGCTCCTGCTGCGGAAGACCCAAGCGACCGTTGGGTCTGCTCGGCATTCGACGAAGTGCTAGCCGTCCCGGATGCATCGAATGAATATGGGAGGAGAGGCATGGTGGAGGATGGGGAGGAAGGTCGACTCGATGGTGGTGTGGAAATCGGAGTTGTATCGGTGGTGGTGCTGCCTGAATCCGCCGTGGGACCCAAGATGTCGAGGGTCACATTGCCATCTTGTGATGGTACGCGACGTGGTAATAGGAGATAGTACCTAGCAGAGGCTAACCTCCGCCGTAGGCTGCGGCCTTTGACAGGCGAGCGGCGTTGAAGGAGAAGTCGGATTACCCCGGCGATCAGGATGAAGAACCCAATCCACATGAGATGCATTCCCGAACGACCCAGGAATGTGATAAAGGCAGCGTCATCTGCGTGCCAACTACTGCCGTAGTGATGTGAAAAGAACGCGTTCGGCGCCTCGTCAACCCGAGCATTCTTGCCGTACAATGATTTTGGGAGGATGCGGACATCGCCCCCCGGGTTACTAGGCGTGGGAGGATGGGCCGCAGTGTATATTCCATACTGCGCAGACAGAAACATTGGACCAGTGGAGAACATGACCGTCGGATAGTTGAGAATCCACGAGTAGTCAAAGTTCACCAAATGTCGAATTGTTTGCTCCATGAACGGGTGACCTTTAGCTGAGAACATGAGGTCATTCGAAACTCCGACTGGGATTGTTTTCGGAAGGATGACTTCGTATTGGAGTAATGGGTCCATTCGTCTCATGCAGCCAACGTCGAGGTCCATGTACACTCCTCCAAAGTGATGTAGGACAAAATAACGAATAGAGTCTGCTCGCTGGATAGGATAGGTATAGCCGTCATATGTATCCAAGAACCAGGGATAGTGCTCCTCTATAAACGTGCGAGAGGATTCGTCTGTCCACAGCTTGTAGTCGCTATCGAGGGAACCAAATTGATCAGCTACGACTTGACATAGAGCTAAGCAGACGAGAAACCCACTAATCGGACATTAAATCTCTGCAGCCTTGAGCAACGATCCTCCATCGGTCTGGGAGTACGTCGGTCTTCCAGGTTTGATGGATGATTCGTGGGATCTTCTCATCTGCTCGGGACGTCCTGTTGTCGTCATAAAATCGTTCAAGGCGGAATATTTCTTCGTCTTCGAGGTACGCAGGCGGGTCGATATGCAGGTAGAAGGAAACAGAGGAAAGCACGACGAGTGTGCCTAGCAGGAAGAGCGAGAGGATGCTCAGCACCACAATCAGCCCTCTCCGTGCCATCTCAACTTCGTCTTGGGACGAGCGTCGCAGTAAAGGGAGGGTCCAAGCACGCAAACCCGTCCGGGTCCCTCGCCCAACTCAAAAAACGAAAAACCAAATTGGGGCGTGCAGTAGCGCTCGACTCCGATGCATGGAACATAGAAATCCATTAACGAAAATTCTACGACTATTATTGCTACAATTTTACAAAAATAGCTAGAGGCAGCAACTTTACCAGCCCGTTCATGCGGGGTTTCCACCCCAAAGGGACCCCGGCAAAGCTGCCAAGAATCAAGACATTTGTATCTGTGCTCGACATATTTCCACGCACTCGTGGACACTATTCCAACCACAATAAGCGGCCACCTTGTCCAGCTCGTCCAGCGCCATCTTCCA
This sequence comes from Serendipita sp. 399, assembly GCA_019627685.1. NCBI lineage: Eukaryota > Fungi > Basidiomycota > Agaricomycetes > Sebacinales > Serendipitaceae > Serendipita > Serendipita sp. 399. The sequence goes on along the minus strand of WSTO01000179.1, from coordinate 2,488 downwards.
ATCGCCGATACTCCAATCCTTTCCCTTTCGACCACCAGGCTTATCATGTGGTAGTAAGAACAACCCGAGCTTGGAGACGGTCGGCTGACTGCGGTTGTTGGGCTTGGTTCGCTCTTCGTCAGAAATAGATGGAAACTCGAGGGAAAAGAGTATACAGTCTGACGCAGACCACGCCTGCACATCTTCCGGTGTCGGCATCACAAATGCACGGCGGATTACTTGAGGGTCCGCTTTCTTCGGCGCATGTATTGAGGAATAAATCGACGCCTTGCCGGTTGATGAGCTGGAACTTGAGGGATTTCCGGCCTGTTTACGTTGTTCCTGCTCCTTGAGAGCTGCATCAAATGAGAGTTGCTGAAGCAGGGGTGTGAGATATTCTATCAACTGGCGGTGGAGAACAGAAAGCGGGTGGGAGCTGCTCGGGGATATATATCCATCGTCGTCGACGTCCATCAATCCTATAGCTGCGATTAGCCACAAATAAGGAAATGTTATGAGAGCGTGAAGGCGCGCCTTTTTGATGATGATCGCCAATCGTTGGTCCAGAACTCCCATTGATTATGTTCCTCCCCGTAATAGAGGAAATAAGATCATTTAGCGCGGTTCCTGCCTTGGGTGATATGGTTCTAACACCTGTCACCGTCGTATTCATCTATTCTATTTTCGTACCAAGTGAGCTTCATACCTTGTATTTCTGCTTTCAGGCAACAATTTTGATCGTTGCTCAGCAGAGTGACAGCATCCAGTCGAGAGGTTCCAGTGAGAAGGTATTGACAGTAATCTACAATTTTGTCGTCGTTCACACCCTAAAACCAGATGGTCAAGCCCTTCCAATCGGGTAACGTGAATAACAAAATAAACGAACATCAATATCACCTTCCACACTCGCCTTCTCATGCTTCTGTTGTCCACGAAGAATTCCATGGCGTTGGCGCATTTGGCTGAGCAGCCAAACATTAGCCACTTGGGCTAATGCTCGAGTATTGGGGTTTCCATTCTTTTCCTTGAGATAGTTGAGCTCCTGAATAACCACTGCCGGGAGACATAGCGCCATCTTGAGTCTTTGCTCTTGAACTGTCGACAGTAGATCTCGGAGAAGTGGCAGATAGCTAATGAGGACATTCGAGTCCAAGACAATGAAGTATTCTATACCCTGAATTAATTCGTTTGTCAAAGAAGACGATGGGATCATAACCGGTGCTAGGGTACGTACCGCTTTGTGAGGTCCGCCACTCGCGCTTATCACTTGTTCACTGGTGCTTTTCCAATGCGAAGCACGTAGATTAACAACTTCGTTAAGCACGAGCTCGTCAATGTCCATCGCATCGTCTAATGAACTTTGCATGTCGAGATCCAATGGTCAACTTTCTGACGACGAAGGCGTTGAGGTCCAAGAAATGGTTTAGGGAGAATGGAGACTATATAAGAAAACAATCGACCGTATTCAGACTCCTACAGAACCATAGAGTACGGTTTCCGGGTGCTGTTATAAAACAGGAAATGCGAGAATCGTTGATTGTTGGCTTGATCCAGGATTTCTGCAAGTTGAATGCGCTGTCTTCAGTAAGTAAGTTGACAAATTGGGGTCAAATGGGCCGTTTGCGTCTCGCAGAGGTCTATGGCTCGGTCCAAGCTTCTCTCGATTGACCTTTGAGACATTCAAAATCGGGCACTTGCCCCTCACTGATGCAGGCCCATGTATCGACACAAGGAAAATACGCAGAGTTATTCTATCCAGGTTCCATAGGTTTCGTTGGAAGCGAAGCTTTCTACATTACACTAGGAACTTGAGCCTGCACGAGATAGCTTAAGCTCAATTGTCCACCATATAGGATTACTAGTCTTGATGAAGATATCGTCACTATCAAGCCAGTTAGAGGTGGATACGTCGCCGTCGAAACTTGAAGGATGATCGGCTGTAGGAGATATGAGTGAAGAGTCAACGACAGCGAAAACGTAAACTAACTCCAATTCCATTTCAACCCAGTCATAGAGAGGACAGTGGAGGCGACCCCAACAGGCAGTAAGCCGCAGGTTGGGCCGAGAAAGGATCTGTCGAGATGGATCGTATGCTCTCCCTCGGATACTCGTCAGAGATTCCGTGCATGAATCTTACCATCGACTCACTTCGTCCAACACCCACGAGACATTTTCGTCCATCACCACAAAAGTTTCTCGACGAGTTTTCCGTAGCTTTTGGATATACGACATGGTGTGGACCGTCTGGTCAACGCGGCCAGACAATCCCCCCAGGACTATCACGGAATACTCTTGATACTAAGTACGCAGAAATCCGGATGTTTGGGAAGGAGACTAACCTCATCTCCCGGAATCCCTTTTTCTAACTCCTGGATCGCTTTGAAGGATTTCATCAAGTCCGTAGCGTTTAGATCATAATCTTCCATAATTTTGACTCCCTAAGTTATTAGTTGGTGAGGAAGATTCCGAGATCGCATCGTACTAGTGCTGCATATTGTTGTTGCACGTC
>WSTO01000178.1:0-20829 GCA_019627685.1 Serendipita sp. 399 | reverse complement strand
GACAAAAAAAAAAAAAAGGGCCACTCACGACTCGAAACCTTGCACGTTCCCGATGCACACGTCGTGGGTCCCGTCCTGTCCAGGGGACGTCAGGATGATTGTTCAAGCAAAAACGCCAAAAGCCAACTCGAAACTCACCATCCTTGGCCACCGCACTAAAATCGTCACACCAAACCCGAACGGATCCCCATGTAGTCGTTAACGAAATTGGACACCAGCGGGAAGAGGGAGGGGGAAGTAGTGAGAAGCGTGGGACGCACCTGTCCATACAACGTCTGTCCCGCTCCAGCTGCCGAACTCGTCGAAGAAGGTCGAACACTGCTACTCGCCCGCGTGCTGGACGACGCTGGGCGGCTGGACGACGACGCAGGGCGACTCGTCGTTTGGACGGGTCCACTCGAAGACGATCCCGGTACCGCTCCGTCTCTGCAAAAAAAAAGATCATCCATCAACATTCAATACAAGTGTAGGCGAGGCAAGGTGGTCATCCAGAGATACGTACCCATACAAGATCGGTCCACCGGGGATCGTATATGGATTCGACGCCGTGATCCGCCTAACGAAATAAACAAACATTCAGCCCAAACCAAACGAATTAAAACCAAAGAAATAAAGAAAAAGAGAGACGGCCGCACTCACCAGAGCTCGACGAGGATGCCGGGGTCGTTTGGCTGATAGGCCCCTGGGAGCGCAATCCCAGATGGCAGCGGCACATTCCCTCCACCCGTGATCTTGACCTGAACGCAGTTCCTGTCAATGGCATGACATCAGCTTCCAGTGACATTGTCGTTCCCTGTTCGGGCTTACGGGTAAAACTGGGCACAATGCGTCAGTTTACAAAAGTTTTTGCCACGCAAGAGGAAATGAGAAACGTACTTGAGCTCCGTTCAGAGTACCCTAGCGACCCACACCCCGCCCCCGTATCCGTCAGTCCATTCGTTCAAAAAACAACAACAAACCAACGGCAACCGCTTACCGCAACATGGAGACCTAGATTCAGTTGCATCAGCACACATACTTTCCGACTCTACTAGGTACGAAGGAGACACGCAGGGAGAGAGATCTGCTTACCGAGAATCTCATGGCGTATAATGTATTCTCCATTGGGGAGCGTGCTCTGAAATGAACAAAAAACAAGAAGATCGTCAGTCATACGAACGACCATCCCCCATCATGCAGCGCAGGTTCGCACATACCGGAATCTTTATACTCCATTTGCCATGTCCAGACTGTCCGCCTTGCTCGATAATCTGTTCCGCCCAAGCCGGGGTCCTCGTCGACACATCTATTGAAAGAAGGAAAACCCAAAGAAATCAACGTTCCGCAACTCCCACCCCATTCGTCTGAATCAACAACGTACATCCATCCTGTTGACTATGCGCCATTGAAGAAAAAAGGTCAAGTCAGTTCAAATAGCCCCCTTGATTTTAATTGAAATCAGCACTCACATCTTCACCCAGACGTTTCCAGACTCTCCCTTGAACGACGCGCAGCCATTGGGACACGCTGCGATGTACCTATTCGTTTGACAAATGAGCATGGCGACACCACCAAACTGACGTGAAGTTTAACGCACGTCATCACAGGCCTATGGAAGATCATCGTCAGCACCGGAACCTCCATCACAAAGGGGAGGGGAGAAAACAAAGAGGATATACGTGCCCTAGTTATTTCCCAACAAAAGACACGGCAATGGAGAATACGACATCAATCACCCTTGGATCTAGCAGAGAGAAAATGCGAGGCAATACATACCTGCGTGCCTAGAAAAGTTCTCAGCATCAGCAGGTGGATCCACGGGGAGCCAGAGTTGGATGGTACGCACGAGGAGGTCCATGATCCCCAATCAAACGTCACCGTACTTCCAGCGGCAACAGGCGCCGTTACTGCCGCAGCGTTGTTCCCACCCGACTACCGTTGACCAACCGCGACCAGAAACCAATCCACACCACACGCACACACACACATACCGAAAACGTTAGCCACAGTGTTAGGAGTCGAGCATCAACCATAAACGATATACGCACACCGCATGTGATCGCCGTTCCCGTGAACGGCACGGCAGGACCGTACGTATCCAATTTCCGAATGGGACTGTTCGGATCGGGAGACGTTAGGTATGCGTCTGCGGCGGGGTAGGTCGTCGTCGACGTGATGAAGTAGCGGACTTGGCCGTGTCCAAGCACGACGGGACTCGCCGATAACGCTGCGAGTCCCAGGGGTAAAAGCAGCGATTTTGACTTTGATCCAAGCATTCGCTTATTCTGATTTCTTTGTTTTTTTTGTTATGTTTTGGAAGAGGAGGGAAAGAAATACCAGAGATGAGAAGTGTTAGTGCGCAGTACGAACGGTAGCTAGGATGAACTTACTCTTTGGAAGGGGGTAGGTGATGAGGAAGAAAGGTGGACGACTGTCGGAAGTCCTCTTCTTCTTATACCCAGGCTAACGCCAGAGCGCGGGATTGGAGAAAGAGCGAGAAAAGCCAAGATGAAGGCACATGATTCGTGCACAAATACAATGAAGACGATGAATGGGTGATTAACATCAGAACAAAAAAAGGAGCCAACAGGCACATCGTTGCATGCGCCATGTTTCTCCGCCCCCTCCCTTAGCCCATTGGCAGCGACGACGATGGCGACCAATCACGTCGCTTTCTCATTCACCTATCTTCTTGTCTTCTTAGGATGAGTGACCACTGGGAACGCGTTCCAGACGCAACGCCGACAATACAGCCCTACCCCCGGTTTTTCGCCACTTTTCGTCCGGAAGGGGAACCGAGTGGACGCCCAAGCGGCGAACTTGTTGCGAAAATTCATCCTTCTATGGGACCTAAAGCCATAGTCCGAATGGAAAACTCAACGACGAATCTGCCGCTTGAGCATGAGCAGGGTGCTTGGACCAACGTAGTGTTGCGTTCCATTCCACGAGCAGAGACGACTTCCGAGGAAGAGGAACGGTAGAACCAAGCCAGATGTGTATGATAGCGGACTCGTCTCGTGCCTCTTTGCTCAATGCCCAATGCCAGGCGATAGTAGCGGAAGCTAAGGTTCGTACAGCAGCTGTGGCCTTGCTTTATGTTCCAGAGTTGGCATCCACACCGTCATGCGCCCTCTGAGTGACACAGAGATACACACAGAAATTCGAATTTTATGACGACTAGCAGCGACGACACAATGTTCATAACGGATGCAATGGCAACAGCTCGCGCCCCCGCTCGAATGCGCGCAGACCTGTAACTGACTTCCACGTGCTAAAGTTGAGACTATTTTTCTTTCTTCTAAGCCTTGAGACGTAGATGTGGCCGAGAGGTGAAGTTTATTGCCATTATAGTGGGGCGAGAATGACTGACTCGACTACAGCTGCAGTGAATATCTCAAGCTGCGACCAAAGCCCATCTTCTATTTATCGAAGCTATCGACAATGCAGAACTTGCTCTACTCAATGGAAGAGATCGTAGAGGTCACCATTAATTCGCGCATGTAGCAGCCGACGGCTGGACTGCGGGTCCTGCCTACCTACCTTGTATGTTCCTGACAGTGAGCGACTTTCTCTTAAGATATTCAAGAGACAAAGGGTCTGAACTGCATAGAGTAGCGAGCTAGGCATAGGGTAGTGAGATGGGCATACGTCGATGGGCGACGAGACCGGTATTAGTCGATTCCCTAAAGAGTGGAATGGCGTGGACGAATTGGCTGGTCAGATGATTGGAAAGTCGTCGTTTAGGTTCCACCCGGAGAAAGAGCTATGTAGGGAATAAGGAATACACGTGGTCAGCGAACGAGCTAGGGATGCGTCCGTCCGTCAGACGTACCCTCCGGGACCATTCCAAGCGGCTACAAGATCTATAAGAGAAATGATGCGTCAGGTGAACGTTTCAATAAACAAGCAACCGCACGGCTTGGGGCCATGAGGATGGGGAAGAGGCTGGCTACACACTGGGGACTGGCTCTTCCATTGGTGGAGGAGGAGCGGGTGTAGGTGCAGGAGCATCGTTATTGTTAGGAGCACCTGGTTCCTTGATGTCAGCTGGACCGTTCCAGGACGAAGTGGGGAGGGGACAAAGATAGAGGTGGAACGGAAGGGAAGCGACGCAAGCGTATGCTGCGATCAGAGCAAGAGAGTAGGCCCTCTCTCAAAGGAGGCCATGCCCCTCAATATCTAGACGAAGTCTGCTCATCGACGCACATGCTCCACGAGTGGCGGCTTGACCACCGGGAAGGGAGTTGGAAATGGAGGAGAGACTCACCTTGGTGAGCCTGCTGGTTGTTGTTGTTCTCCATTGAGCACTCAAAGAGGAGAAAGGTTGGGTTATGCACTCTGGGACTCCCGAAGTGAGGGAGCTTAAATAAGTAGGACAACTAGGTCGCACTGCTGCCGGATGGCTCAAGTGCGCGGCACACGTCTCATCACCTGTACCATTCAAAACTCTCTATCAAATTCTCCGGATTCTGGTGGAATGGCTCATCTTGGACATCCGTAGCGCTAGTAACGGTCGCCCCCAGCATTTGGTCAGCCTTTCAATTGAGAAGACGCTGTCCAATGATCATTTGGTGGGGGGCAAGGATCCCTTGGAGAAGCCTTACGTCAAAGCGCCGGTCGATCGCCTGCGCCCCACTCTCCATTGGCGAACGAGTTCCATGGTCGGTGGGGTGCAGTGGAATCGCGACCCTATAAACTCAAAACGAGAATAGAAGACGACATACGCGCATTGGACAGAAAAATGAAAGGAAAATGACGACAATAACGTAGATCCAGGAGATTTCGTTTTGACAATTTGGCGCAGTCAGGAGAAGATGGCCCCGTCATTGAGCCATTGTCACGATATGTGGAGATCGCGCCGCAGTACACTCTTGGGTTTGGCCAGTCGCAGCAATACATCGCTTTGACGCTGGATTGATTATCTCAATCGGAGCGTTGTTTTCGTGTTGTGTACCCAATGCACATTAGGATCTCGCTCGAGATTCCCCCTCACCTGAGCAGGCGGCCGTTCGCATCTACTGGATCTCCTTTTGGACAATCTTTCGGGACCCAAACATGGATCTGGGACGGTTAACACGCTATTTACGAACGAATGTGGTGGCATATCGTGCGGTCTGCAAAGGGTGATGGAGAATGAAGTTCATGATCGTACTCACGCTGGGAGGCCACCTCATGTCTTTGGCAGAGCAAGCGAAGGTCCAATATGGTTGCAACCGAATATGATCCTTCTTCGCTCTCAGTTTGTGAACAAGCTCTCGTGCTTTCTCCACCAAGAAGCGAGGATTCAAGCCTCATTCCCTTCCGGCTTCCTCGTTCATTTCAGAAACGAAAGCCAATCTTAATAGTTCGCTCAAAGGCACCGAAGGCACCTTTTTTCTTGAAAGTTAGCCCGGGATTGTCCGTGGCTCTGACCGTCGACTAAAGGCGCAGCAACGTAGCAACGCATCACCGCCTGATCGCATTCTGCGTCTTTAAATCATGCGAATTATAAAATACACACTCGTTAAAACTTTATCGAGGTCATTCATTCAGCCTAAATATCGCCGCAGTGAATATTTGCTGAATCTATAGTGCACGCACGGTTTATCTAAACTGTCGACAACCACGGAATTTCGTTTATTCAGTGGAAAGGGAGGTGCATACTGCCGTTCAGTTTCGCGCTTTTGATAGTCAGTAATCGTTCTTTTAGTGAGCCAAAAGACCTAGCTCTTGAGGGTCGGCATGAGTTAGGTGAACGTTTTCTAAATCTGATCAGACTGACGTGAAATAGAGCTAAAAAATCGTTAAATTTTCGGTAATTGAGCCTAGTATATGCGCCTCGGGCAGGTCATGCACTCCGGACGTGCGGCTCACGAAGTGAACTCCTAAGTTCATCGCTTGGAGATGATTTCTTACCGATAATGAGGTCTATGTTCTGTTTCGAGTTATTGTAACAATTTATAATGCGTTGAATCGCATATGGAAGCGCATCAGCAACGAGTGGCGAAATTGGAATGTCCGTGCAGGGGCAATCAGTCGGTGACAACTAAAAGAGCTCCAACGTACAATAAATGACAGTTACTCAATTATAGAGGAGCTTTAGGTAGAGGTTTTCTTCTTATTACATACAGCACACGTTTATTCCTCCATTTGATGTCGTTTCCTCCACCAGAAACCATTGATTAATAGGTCTGTGATAAGCTACTGAGTTACTTTCCAGTCCGCAAAATGATCCGTGAATTAATGAGCTATGTATCAATGTCTTGTCTCAAAATCGGTCATGAGTGGGTACCGTATTTGGCAAACAAAGCAAGCAAAGCCGCTAAATTCCGGATTGGGTAACAAAGCAGGACTAACCCTCTCTACTCCTTGCCAATTCCAATCGCAATCGCAAAGCGCCTATCCCCTGAGCCATTGTGTACGGCACAATTAATACCAAGGGCTTGCTTTGGAAGTACGTTGGATCCTTTTTTGCGTCCTGGACCAACTGACGATCAAACCCAGATGCATAAAGATCAACCTGGAGAGGTAGTACTCTACCAGGGGCTAAAACAACCGAACGCGTGCCCCACATTAAGAGGCATATGCATGTGTAAGTATGTATATCATGACCAGGGCGGCTCAAGCTCAAACTCTCCGCAGCAACAGTCTCTGAACATCGAACAAACCGTGCGCGAGCACACAATCATCACTTTCGGCCGTATTGATCTAGCTATGGACGCCCACATAAACAAGCAAAAGTGCTGCTTCTCTTCAGTATTAGGCATTTCTCTACGAACACGAGCTTCGCTGTTCACTCCCCGATATCATTCCTCCTGATCCGAGCTCACGGCGGCTTGATTTTTGAAAGTGACTAATGTCCCTACGAGCAGTTTACGGAAGACAAAGAGATGATTCACACGTTCACGACAGGATGGACAAGGCAGGAGATTAGAAACCGGCAGCGTAGTCGACGTTGTTTGGTTAGATAACTGGGAAGTCCTTGTCTAAATTCAACCCAGAGAAGGAGCTATAGGGAAACGGTACGTCGTAACTACATCAGCGAATGATGCGAGCGGTTAGACGAGTACTCGGTCAGACTCACCCTTCAGGACCATCCCAAGCGACAACGAGATCTATGTGACGGAGAAAAGGAGACGAGTAAGCACCTATGTATGCGCGTAGGTCGTGACCCAGGGCGATGCGGAACAGGCAGTCGACTTACTGGGCGTTGGCACTGGTGGTGGCGGCGGTGGAGGAGGAGGATTGGTGTTGTTGGTACCTATTACACTGGTTTCAGTCACGTCCCGTGAGGAGAGTGAATGAGGAGGGGAGAGGCAGACGAGTGGACAGAGAAAAGCTGTAGAGACGAGGGGCACAGAAAGTTTTTGTTGCGGGACTGGGCTAAGAAAAGGCGGAGATGGTCATCTGTGACAACGTGTGTGCTCGTTGATGAAGCCATCGTGCATGGTCCTCGACACTTGCGAGGTGTAGGATGAAGGACTCGCCTTGGACGACTGGCTGGTTATTATTGTTGTTCATGAGTATCAAAGATGGGGACGATGAACTCCTGCATGTTCGGGATCCCCCCAAGTTTATATAGACGCGCTATTGTCGCGCGGCCTTGATGGTTAACCCAAATCAGCACTTTGTAGAATGAATCAAAGGTTTGTAGACTCAATTACGCCTTGCCATAGCGCGGACACAGAGAACGGCCAACTCGCGCACCGAAAAGGTAATCTCGAGACAGAGAGAACGGCAACACCGACTCAATTGCACGCTGAAAAGGTCACCTCGAGACACAGAGAACGGCAAGCGTCACTAACTCAATCACACTTTGAATGATTCAACACTATCGACAAAACCGGGTGCGGCTTAGATTCAATTCCACTCGGAAGGATCCATGGTAGGAAAGGAGGACATCGGGGTATGAATTTCAACGACGGATTACAACGCGGTCGGGGCCTCTACGGAACTGAATCGGCTACGAAAGAGAGCGGGCGAGTCATCCGTCCATCTACTCTCGACTCCGGAGGGATTTGGTTCTTTTAGTAACCAGGTTGTTGGGTCAGGCCGGGTCCGGTTCCTGGAACGGGCTCGATGACCCAGAGGGCGTTTGGGCTGTAGAGTTGCGGGGTGTTCTTGTTCTCCTCGTCGTTGGGATCCCTGTTGAGCTTGACCTACACGATGCACGTTAGACCACTCACGGTGCTCGAAACGAACGAAAATCAAATACTCACGGGTTCCTTCTTGTCAGAGTTGTTGAGCTCCCAGTGTCCGGGGGCGTTGCAGTGGCCGTCGGCGGGGAGTTGGTAGATCCTATCGTCATCGAAACAAAGAATGTATATGATTGAGATGTGTGTGTGAGAAAGAGAAAGAGGGATACGTACACGTAGAGGATGCGAGGGTCGGAGCCGGTGAGGATGGGCTGGAGACGCCAGCTGGTCGCGGTGGCAGAAGGTTCGACGTTGATGTAATACCTCCTCTCGATCTCGCTGATGGCACTTCCGGGGTTGGAGGGAGAAGGGGCGGCGGAGTCACCCGAGGCCGTGGTCTGGAGGTTGTAGGTACCATTGGAGTTCCTGCTGATCGTCCACTAAGGGTATAGCGAGGTAAGTATCAGGACATGGAGCACTCGTAGATAAAAGGAGGGGTCGACGATGACGACGACGACGTACGTTGAGTTCGGAGTCCTTGGAGTTTCCCTTGGCACCGAGGGCACCCTCATCGTCACGGATGGGACCGTGAGCGAGATTCCTGATGGTGTAGACACCAGTGTTGACGATTGGGACGAGAGCCATGGGATGCGATGAATGTGGTTTTTTTTTTGGGTGGGGGATGAGCTTTGAGGGGATCAGGACGAGTGGAGATGGACCCCCTTTTATGCTCTTCCACCAAGAGGGTTCCTGTTGTAGTCACATGGATGTATGGGTGGTGTATGCGTTCTAAGAGGGAACCACTTCTACGCGTTCCTGCATTCGATATCCATTCACTTCCCCCCTCCCCCTTTGGTAAGACAGGTGAGACGTCATCTCGAGCACCTGGGCGCGCAATCCCGACGGAGATCACCTGGATTCGTTGCGATCAGTATTTTCTGCCAATGAGGAGAGGCATGTGGCTGGCCCGTTCGTACCCTCTCCAGCCTGGAACGTGTCTTCAATGCACGATCATTGCATAGTGACGATAGAAACCTCGGCACTGAATGGCTCCAACTTATGAATGATGGTTCTCTGATGATCTCCTTTTGCGTCTGGAGGGGGTTTAGAGGGAAGTGCGGGGCTGAGAGGATAATTGATCGTAGGCGATAGTGGTTTTTCATCTGAAATATCCATTCTCTTTGCATATTCTCGAAGCGTTCCCTATGTCAGGATAGGCTTTCCTGGGGGGTAGGATGCCTCGGAATGATCAGTTGCCGTTGGTCAGCTGGGCGTGTGGAGATGGGATGAACGTTCATTCATTGGAGAGGAAACAAGAAGCAACGTTACTCGGCTAATCGTCTCTTTCAATCCATGGCGCAACGCTCGCTCGATATGGGAGCGCTTCGAAACCCTATTGGCACATCGACATGTCACCGGAAATCGATCTTTCCGCAACAAAGAATCTCGACTCTGCAATTCTATAAAGGCACTGGAGCAACGTTTTAGTGACCTTGACCCTTGACAGATGGAGGTGGTTGACTGCCACTCTCTCTGTCACCACCCAACCCCATCCTTTCCCCCCTTTTCACCAGAATTTCGAGTGTCCGGTTCCCAAAATCCAAACTCGTCATCGATCTCATTCTTCTAAGCGTTATCTCGCGCGTAACGTCTTTGCGAGGCGAGCTTGACTGGCGAAAGGAGTGGCAAGTTCAGCTTCAGGCGGGACAGTCGACGATGCGGAGAAGTTGAATAAATGGTATATGCATAATATACATCATAATGAGCGTGAAAGAATAGCTAGAAGCCAAACTTTTCTTCTGAGCCGTCGATCCCGATAACGCGCTAGCCTGAAAGTGAACGCAGTAGTTCGACTGCAGCCGCGCATGCAGCATTTAATCAACCTCATCTGGTCAAAGCAGCTGCAAGTTGCGATATAGCGCCGCATTGGTGCGTGCATTTCGTCGTTTCCGTTTGTCGCCTTGGGCCAATAGCCCTTTCACATCGCCGACATATTCTATATATATTCTCATAACCTACCATGCTTCTATTAGGTCGCGTATAGCAGCAAACGCCGCCTTCCTTTCTGGTCAAAGCCCAGACTCGCACGTCCTACCTTGATCCACGACGACGACTGTGACCCGTCTGTAATTCATCTGGAAAATTGCGAATAATCTCTATATCGATATATGCGCAGCTATTTTGGACAAAAACCTCGAGAGTCCGCTCGTGAACCGTCCGACGCCGCCTAGAGCGCTCTCCGATCGGCGATCATGGTTTCAGGTTGTTCTCCCACTATCGCGCGTTCACCGTTTAATGACGAGTCAGTCTTTCCTACGGGCGTATAGAATCCGGGAAAGCCAAAGGGTCGTAGATTCATGCATTGGCGAGGATTCGAAGGCAGACCAGCTAGTTGGGGTAGAACGGAGAGCGGATGGGAGGGGGTTGGTCGACTAGGCGATTGTAAAATCGTCGTATAAATCCAGTCCAGATTACGAGCTGTCGAAAGTGGGACGAACGTTCATCAGCGACGCAAGCGAACCTAAGAGGAGCAGGTCACGGGACGGCCAGTGAGAGAGGACGTACCTCCCGGGTCCGTTCCATGATACGGCATGATCTACACGTCGAGTGGCTGGGTTAGCATGTGCCGAGTTCGGAGGCATGGGTTACTTACTGGGTGTGTTGACGGGGAGGGTGGTTGAGGTGGGGGTAGCGGCGGCCGTGCAGGCGCAGGAGCAAAACGAGTATGGTTGCTATTAGGAGGATATGGTGGCTAAACGTCATTCTTGTGGTCCAAAGATAGAATACGATGGTGACGGGGCGAACAGCGATGGCGCAATGAACAGATATGACATGCGGGTGAGTCGCTCTCTCCCCCAATTTGTTCTGACTGAAAATAAAGGAGAATAGAAGTGGCTTTAGCTGCAAAGGACCGCGATGTTCTCTTCCTGTTGCCCGATAGCGGCTGTGAAAGAGAAGGAGCAGGGGAGAACTCGCCTTGGGCAGTGAGTTGGGGGTTGTTGTCAGCCATGAGGATTGGCAGAGGTGTTGATTTGTGCTCTAAGGGAGAGGTTTAAGTAATGTGCATCGTTCTTGGCCGGACCCATGACCGCTGTCTGCTCTACTTATCCCTAAAAGGTGTCAATAGTAGGTATAATAACTCATTTACCCCCATAGTTGATCATTTAACTATGGACACGGCCATCGAGATTGGCTCCGAACCACACTCAACAAGGTCTCTGCTCCCTTACATCGACCGATTTCAAGGTTCATACTCACTATGGTACGCCTCACTAACGAGAAACGAGTAATATCTGACGAGAGATGTAGACAGAGTCTATGAATTCACATTTGGGGAACACGAGGGACATGACGACGGGCTGAAGAAGGAGAGTCACTGTGTCCATGCGAAGCTTATTGTCGACTAGACTATGGGAAAGTCTTCATGTAGACCCAGTCCGGAGAAGCAGCTACAAGGGAGGCCGGACGTCTGTCAGCAGGGCGGCTCACACACGATGGCTGAAACCGTGATCCACGATGGGGAGTAGACGTACCCTCCGGGTCCGTTCCAAACGGCAACATGATCTACACGACGAAGAATTGATTAGCACATGGGACACTGGACGAATAGTTGGCCGGCATACTTGGCGTTGGGGGCGGCGGCGGGGGTGGGGGAGGTTGGGGTGCATCGTTGGTATTATTAGGAGTACCTGGTAGGATAATGTCAGCTAGAGGCTCTGGATCTGGAATAGCAAAGAAGAAATGGAAGATGGACAAAGATAACGGGGCCAGCAGTGGTGAGAGAAAGGGAAAGCGACAGGGGGCGGGGACGCGCAGGTGAGGCACGTTATCCCTGGTCACTGGAACCGGGAAGAGAAGAATGAAAGAGGGTTGACCGAACTGGGGAGCGCACGCACGCTCCGTGGTCTTCGTCGTGCGCGGTACATTGCGAGAGTGCCAGGGACTCACCCTGGGTGGTTTGCTGGTCGTCGTTGGGCATGAGCACTTGAAGAGGGCGAATCTAGATCATTTTTGCCCTGCATTCCCAGGAAAGGGCTTAAGTAAAGTGTGCTCGTCAGCTAATCGACAGAGTCTATACTCGGAAATGTCCATGGAGAGGGAAGTAGAACGCTAACGATTGGTCCCGTCGTCCCAAGGCGCGTGCTCTATTCATCGGCCCCCTTTCCTGGAAAGGTACACAAAGCAAGCGCTGTATTCAACGGCCCTTCTTTTCCTTTTCGGTCGATAGATCAAAGTTGATTGTGATTCGCCGGTTGAAGCAATTCATTCTCCAAGATTCTGTAGCCACTCGGTCGATAGATCAAAGTTGATCAGAATAGCCTCAGAGAAAGCGGAAAACCGGAAGAGCTATACTTTGCATTCTCAACACAAGCGCCGGACGCGATCCTTCTATATTCTGTTTCTAGTTAACTACACGTAATATAGGTCATATAAGCTACTCAGCAAAACGCAATACCAGTATTAATCATGGGACGATCGATTACTGCCGTTTCCACTACGTCCTTATTACTGTCTGCAGGCGACTCCAACCAATCACCTCCGCGTAGATTAGGTACCAAATTAGGACTTTCTCTCATTTGCTATACCACTGCGGTTGCGGTTGCGGCGAACCTTGCCGATGACCATAATGGCGAAGCACCCACATCTGTTCACATCCAGACAAAGAAGAAGGGCTCGAAAGCGTGTCGTTCTGAAAATTCTGGTTCTACCCAACAACGTATTCATATCTGATCTAATCTATTGGTGTGATCAAGCCGACTCATCCTCACCTTTCGATTTTGGGCTACTCTGTCCCGTGTTTCCGTATACGCCCTCTCACCGTAAGTAACCTTTCCGCGTTTTTGTTCCCCGGAATTCCAAATTTGTGGTCTCTGAGGCCAAACTCGCCATCAATCTCATTCTTCTAGACGTTATCCAGCGCACCACGTCTTTGCAAGGCGAGCTCGACTGTCGGCGAAAGGAGTGACAAGTTCAGTTTCAGGCGGGACAGTTGGCTATAGCAACAGATTCAATATCGTGAGCCTCATCTTGTCAAAACAGCTGCAAATCGCGGTATACAGTCACTTTGGTGAGTGCATACTAGATTCTTTAGATCTTAATCTTGTATAGTTGTAGCATTACCTTGTTTTCTTCTTCGTTGCACTTCCTTTATCACCGCTCCCTCCCCCTGTCCCCTCCCCCTACCCCTCCTACTCCTCGGGGTCCCTTAACAATGCCCACCCCACCAGCCGGTAGCCGTGCATGCTCCTCAAGTATTTTATTGTTTTACCACGCCCCCTTCACCTCATGTATTAGCTTCTCGTCATGTAATGTCCGCATAGGGGAGGACCCCTAAGAGACAATAAATTGATCAATCAATCAATCAATCCGTTTGTCCCTTTAGGTTAATAGCCCTTTCACCTCGCCGGCATATTCTATATATATCCTCGTAACTTACTATCCTCCTACTGGGTATAGCGGCAAATGTCGCCTTCCATTTTGGTCAACGTCCGACACATCCATCTTGAACCACGACTACGACTATGACCTTGCCTCTAATTTATCCGAAAAATCGTGAAAATTTCTTATATCAGTATATGTGCAGCTTGTTTCGACAAAAGCCTCGAGAGTCTGTTCGTGAATCATCCGACGCCGCCTTCAACGCTCCTGTATCGACGACCTTGATTTCAGGTTGTCCCCCCCCTCTATTGCGTGTTTAACGTTCAATGGTGAGTAAATTTTTTTTTCTGAACTGCACGGAAGGCAAAAGGATGTGGATTCACGCATTAGAAACGGAACAGGATTCGATGACGGAGCAGCCAGTTGGGAAGTGGGAGGGAGAGCAGATGGACGGATTCGTCCATTAGACGTTTAGAAATCTGTCGTCTAAATCCAGTCCAGAGTACGAGATATGGGCAGGGGGACGGAAGACTGTCGGCAAAAGAACGAATCCAAGAGGAACAGGTCAGAGGACGGCCAGTGAGAGATGCCGTACCCCCGGATCCGTTCCATGATACGACATGATCTACACGCCGAGTGGGTAGGTTAGCATGTGACGAGCTCGGAGGTGTGCGTTACTGGATGTTGACGGCGGAGTTGGTAGAGGTCGAGGTGGTGGTGTTGGAGCAGGCGCAGGAGCGAAAGGAGCATGGTTGCCATTAGAAGCACCTAGTGGAACAGCGTCATTTTTGTGGCTCAAGGATAGAACACGATGGCAGGGGAAGGAGGACGAGAGTGACGGAGGAAATAGCGATGGCGCAATGAAGAGATATGAGATGCGGACGAGTTGTCCTCTCTCCCGATTTGTCGTGACTGATAAAAATGGACAAAGGGAGGTAGCTTTAGCTGCAAAGAACCAGTGTGCTCCGCACGTTTCCAGATAGTGACTGAAGAACGGGGGGAGGAACGAGGGAGGACTCGCCTTGGACGGTGGGTTGGGGATTGTCTTCGGCCATGGGCACTGGAGAAAGAAGCAGAGATGTATAGTTCAAGGCGAAGGGTTAAGTAAGGTGCGTCGTTCGAATTGTTGCTGGATGGCGATTGGGAATTGACTGAATATGGTCGTAAAATTGCTCAAATTAGCTTCCTCGTATCTTCCCCACGGTCGATATCCACTTATACTCAGTCATGGAAGATTGCGCATGAATGAATGGCCTGACTGATCGGCTGGTTGACGTGCTGGCCAACCGACGGCCCAATCAGGGTAGCAATTGCTCAACGGTGGAGACTGGAATCCATGCCCGAATACCTGGCCACTCATCCCACATATTATGACTGTGTTCCGTGTCTACAACAGTTTAACACCTTCTTGGTCAGTAAGATGACCCTTTCTCGCTGCTCCATCTTCTGGACGATGGTGGGTTTCGACTTGATCGTGAATGCTCCCGCACTATGCTCAATACTTACTCTTCCACTCCTAGGGTGCCTACAATTGCCAGAAGTGATTGGTCGATACCCGGCACACCTGTTTTTAATCAGACTCACGACCGCGATCCGCTTCTAATCATCCAATTTTGGTAAATGATAGGTATAATGACACCTCTATCCCGTGGTCGATCACTAGCCGTGGGCATGACCATCGAAATCAGCTCCGAAACACACTCAACACGGTTCCTGTGCCCTCAGAACGACCGATTTCCGGTTCATCTCCACTATGATACGCCTCATTCATCGGAGCAAGTAATATCTGACGATCTATGTAGGACAAAACTTGTAAATTCACATTTGGGAACTCGACGGACACGATGAGAGCTGAAGAAGAGGAGTCGTAGTGACCACCCGGACCCTGTCGTCGACTAGACAAGGGGAAAGTCTTCATGTAGAGTCAGTCCAGAGAAGCAGCTACAAGGGAGGCCGGACGTCTGTCAGCAAGGCGGCTCATACACGAAGGGTGAATCCGTGATCCACGATGGAGAGTAGACGTACCCTTCGGGTCCATTCCAAGCTACGACATAATCTGCACGGTGAAGAAAATGATCAGCACATGGAAACGCTGAACGGATGGTCGCCCGACGTACTTGGCGTTGGGGGTGGTGGCGGCGGTGGGGGTTGTTGGGGCGCATTGTTGGTATTATTGGGAGCACCTGGTAGTATAACGTCATTCTAGAGGCTCTAGAGTAGAGGTGGGAGGGGAAGGAGGAAAGATGGAAGCGAACAGGAGTGCGAGGAAGGAAAAGAGGGGAGGAGGGGGAAAGGTGAGCAGGTGAAACACCCTACCCCTGGTCTGTCGCACTGGGAAGAGAGGAATGAGAGGATAAAGTTAACTGGGTAGAGGATACACGCACGCCCTGTGGTCATCGTGCTCGGCGCACTGCAAGAGTGCAGAGGACTCACCCTGGGTGGCTTGCTGGTCGCTGTTAGGCATGAACACTTGAGAGGGGAATCTGAGTCATTTTTGTCCTTTCTCCCAAGAAAAAGACTTAAGTAGTGTCTCCTCACCACTCGGTTTGTAGACAATGAAAAGGAACGAGAAGGGCAAGCAAACTATCTGAACTGAAGCGCTGTATTGGGATGCATGCATGTCACTGTGAAGCAACAATGTAAGCACGGTGTTGGCCACGAAGCACAAAGCAAGCACGGCCTCAAAGTGTCCCTCACTCTTTGGCCGGTTGCTTCTTGATGTCGCAAACCCAGGACAAAGCAAGTTCAAGAAGTTTGCAAACAGTTTGAGAACATCTCCTCCCGCGTGCGTCACTCATTTATCCACCCCTCGTCACCGCCGTCGTCCCAATAGTCCGTTCATGGCCATTGCTAGTATTACTACTATACTAGCTATTAGTTCGATCTATAAGGTCTGCTCCTAAGAGCAGACCCAATCTACCTAGTTAGTTTACTTGTACACCTAGGTAGCGAGCTTCGGCCTGCCACCCCCCCGTGCCCACCCTAGCGATATACTTGCTCCACCGGTCATATCATCCCTTTAGTGAAGCCTCACTAAGCTCGGCTCTCACATCAGGGTCTTCAGTCATCGCTCCTCGATACTCGACTCTTTTACACGTCGGCTCATACTCGCTTTTTGACTTGGCCACTCTATATGCCTGTGTTTCGGCTCACACTTGCTCATCGCTCAGCGGGCCACTCACCGCCCGAGCCCCATCAGACGACCATGGTGGACTTGTGAGACTGACGATTCAGAAGCACCCGATCCTAGAAGCTTCCTGGATACAATGGACACTTTCAACTGTCGGGCATGTTGTTTCCCAGCAATCAGACAGCCTGATGACCGGAACGGTCGGGGATCAACAGGTCTGATCCCCTCGCTCATGCCGAAATTTAAGGTTCATTCTCTGCCTCGCTGTTTGGAGGCGCAGTATGGGCTGTTAAACTCGGTCAAAATCCAATAGTTCTGGCTATCAAGCAACTAACAACATGGAAGGGAGGAATTCTTCGAATGGCCAGGGCGGCGATGAACATGCAGAACGCATATCGACTAGCTGAACGATTGGGAACTCTTTGTCCATGTCGAACCCAGAGAAAGATCTTCATGCGTAGAAACAAAGTTAGTACGTTTTGATGTCAGCGAGCGGAACCCAAGGAGTCGAGAGAAAAGGCGGAAGGGGAAAACGTACCCTCCGGGTCCATCCCAAGCGACGATGAGGTCTACACGAAAAATTTTGATTGGTAAGTAAGCAGGATATCTCTCAGAGGTCTCAATATGACTCTTTTCAGACGTGGAAGAGGCAGTCCAACTTACTAGGTGTCGGCGTTGGTTGTGATTCACCCGTATTAGGAGCAACTGAAGATCTGTCAGTCCGAGGTAACTAGTGAATAGAAAGGAGAAGTGGAAGGAGACGCGACGCGACTGGCAGACAAGAAGATGGGAGGGATGCGACATGTGAAGGGGATGAGGGTGAGGGTGAGTGATGGGTGCCAATCTCTGCTGATACAGATAATAACTGAGCAATAGCACTCATCTATGCGTGCGCCTAGGCTATTGTGCGCCATGGTTTGACACCGAGAGAGATGGGGAGAGGGGGAAAGGGAACTCGCCTTCGTTGGTTTGGTCGTTATTTTCGTTGACCATATTTCCCCAAAGAGGATAAAAGTGTGGGGATTTTTTTTTGTGGAACAGGTTGGTTTGGGGTCACTGTGAACTTGAGGGATACTTTAAAGCAAAATTTCCCGGCGCGCGGTCACTTCGAGCACGGATAGGGTGATAGAGTAGTCTCATTCAATGAAAATATCCCCAAAGTACAGTTAACTTCGAAGTGTACTTGGCGAAGACAGCTCCATCCAGAGAGCCTATTTACCATTGAACTAGACGGGGTGGGTTTTCAAAGTCGATCTAAATACAACTCGATGAGCTGCAATGCCGAATGAAAATAACCAGTAGTAGTTTTTCTCTTTTAAGGGAATGCCTTGCAAGCGAGTTCAAGCCCAGGTTAGAATTGCGAGGAATTACTCGAAAGAGACGAAGAGCCATAGTGGATACGAGATGATGGCCGGCAAATTGGAGTACGGGGACATAGGCTGTTATGTCCTCGTAGATGACAGAAGCACGCCATTCGGACTGTCACTTCGGCTGCCCTGCCATGACACCCATTGATTGGAGACAATACAACCGTGACCGAATGACCGGCAACTGGACTAACAAGTCGAAAGGCTCTCATCGTGGCCGCATCTGTCCGAATAACCCAGAGTCGACAGTTTGGCGATGTCTACTCTAAAGGGACCACAGAATCCGGCTACCCTTGGAGCCAAAACATCGACGACAATGCCATTTCGCTTGAATAATAACCAGCGGAATGTCTCATATCTATGCCGGCGCCGAAGGATGACCTCGTAGACGTCCTTTCGACGGGTTTAACTGTCCCCTCATCATCTGTACGGAGTCGTTGCTTACTGCCTGTCTTGCATCGTCACATAACCTCGTTCGAAGATGACGCTTCTTGGATGCATTGACTCGTGGAACCCGGCGTTTGCATTGTATTCCACGGCAAAGCCTGACTACGACCATCATTGATCATGATCCGCCTATGTACGTCTGCAAACGGGCAAAAGGACAAATCTCGATACGTCTTTTCGGTATTCGACATCAACCATCGATCGCGTTCTGCCTTGCTCGATCGACTCGGGACTAGGTTTTCTCCCTTAATTGGCTCACGCTTCTGTTTCAGGTACGCTTTTAGCAATTCTCTCGTGAGTAAAGACAAACTAGGTGGGCTTCAGTGAAGTGACACGAACATGTTGACGGATTGATTATAGCGGGAGAGGACTCTCTCTTACGGGGTGTATATGAGGAAGAAAGCGAAAGGCCATGGATTCATATATTATACTTGGGCACGATAAAGAGGCTTATTTCTATCGTATTTCCACCGCGGATGTGGGGATGGATTCATCTTAGTTATACGACGGGGAAGTCTTCATCCAAGGAGAACCCAGAAAAGGATCTAGAGAGGTGGGAATAAGCTCTCATGTGAGCGGGAGCATATCCAGTAAGGCCAAGACGAAACCAGGAGCTCAGACGTACCCTTCGGGACCATTCCAGGCAGTAACGAGGTCTATAGAAGAAAACAATATGTTAGTACGCTCTGTGGCCATACTGTTCATGGCTCGTGGAGACATGAACGCGGGGCAGACGCACTTGGCGTTGGCCGGGGGCTTGGTGGTGGTGGTGGAGGTGGTGGAGGTGGAGCGTTGCTACCGGCACCTATATCTATAGGTATCAGTAGCTTAACTTGGGGACAAAAAAAGGTAGGGAATGCTAGTGGACACGATGCGAGGAAGGAAAAGGAACTGGGGCGAAGGGAGGAAGAGCGAAGCGCAAAATCTCTGCCATCAGAGTCAAATCGTAGGGTTGAAGAGATATGATTTAGCTGTGACGATCCACGGGTACCAACTGGTGAAGGCGGACGACGAGGGCAATGGCGAAGCGACTCACCTTGGCCGCCGGCTACCTGATTTTGGTCGTCGTCGTGGTTATTCATGAGTACTGGGGATAGGAAACTTTGGTTTGTCTGGTAGATTTCCTTGAGTCCCTAGGTCTAAATAAGCGAACTGGGTGGTCTACATGATCGTGATAGGTTCCAAGTCCGCAATTCAGACAAAAAACGTCGAGGGTCGGTTTCGCAATTCAGACGCAAAACGTAGAGGGTCATACCACCCACCCGCCACCAGTCCATTCAGAAAAACCAATTCAGAACAAAACCGTTGACTGTCCATTCAAAGAGAGACTTGAGTGTAGGCCCATTTCCCCCGAGCGCCTCGCAAAAAATATGGGATCCAATCCTTTTCTCATATTCGTGGGGTTATTTCAATCGGCGGAGGCCAATCGGTTCGTCCTTTGCACTCGCAGATTAGGCCCGGATCGTGGATTTCCCGAAGCTTAGCGAGTCCTCATGCGAATAAATTTCAAATTGCAATCGACCTATATACATGTGAAGCGTCAATTGTAACAAGGACGACACAATCGAGACAAAATATATGCTTATGGGTTTGCTCACGGCCATTGCGGGAATGGTAAGTTGGCCATCCAGCTGGAATGACTTGATGTCCAGGTTGGACCCGGTGACGGAGCTGTTAAGCATAAGGGAATGTGAGATTTGGCGTCAGCCACCACACGATATACAGGCAGGCGCATGGTGAGCCGGCCGGTCCATGTGGTCAACCTGGTTCTTGGACTCGACCACAATCTCTGGAGACGAAAAAAAAAACAATGCGACTATGGACTGGCCATTCCTTATCAACGCTCGTAGCGTCCATAGTGCTATGTAGGATTGGGATTGGTGCGAATGCGCAGCGACAACAATTTCCAATAAAAGTCCCGACGGGATATGGAGCGTCGGCGGCAACGGCTACGCTCAACGACCCAAATGATAAATTATTCGAGTCATATATGGACTTTTCAGACCAACCGCAGACGGTGCCGGTCGCCTCGTGGATAAGAGCGGAAGACGACAGAGTCGTCGATTTGCATACGCTCTCCGACGACTATTACACCCATGTCAGCCACGCTAGATATCCCCATCACGCGATACGGATCAAATCCTCCAAGGGATGGTGCGATAGCTCTGTAAAGTGAGCAATATTCCTCATACCCAGCAAGTTGAAGCTGACCTTTGCTTAGGTCGTATACCGGCTACATCGACATCGGCGCCAAGCACCTCTTTTTCTACTTTTTCGAATCGCGCTCTCCATCCTCAGATATCATTCTGTGGACCAATGGGGGTCCGGGCTGCTCCAGTTCTCTTGGGCTGTTTATGGAGCTGGGACCGTGCCAGATCCTGTCCAAGGACGACATTCCGAATCCAAAGTACAA
>WSTO01000177.1:0-20933 GCA_019627685.1 Serendipita sp. 399 | reverse complement strand
GAGAAAGAGGGATCGTACTCGCACAAGGCATACCCCAAAGAAAATGGAAAAAGAGTCCGACTATTTTGTAGCTAAACTGTACAGATAAGGTAGAGTGGGATTGTGTCAACGGCGCAAAGCATCGACAACAAGTGATGAGTGATGGCGGTGATGCTCGATGCTCTCGTTAAATTCGTAGAGCCACTCTCCTTCTTCATCGCCGGTATCGTATCGAAAGATCAGAGAGCGTACATACATGTCCGCATTTGGTTCACAAAATCAAGAGATAAGGATGGAGGAAAGAGAATATAGAACCAAAAAGAAATCCGATAAAAATACACGAGAGAGATAGACGCATTGTACATGTAATATGGAATCGGAGGGGCCATTCAAGAAACGATCCCTCATACCTCTTCCGTCGTTTCTCGTCCTTCGAATCTTGATCGACGAGTCTATCCGCACTGATTACTTTCTCCCTTCATTCCGCCTCGTTGGCTAGGCCATCTCGTTGTGCCTCTTCGCTCTCTCTCCTGTCAATCGATCTGTGTGGCGTGTGGGTAGCGACGGCGAGGGTTATAGGTAGTGAAGAAAGAAATTGCGGAGCATGAACGTCGGCGCGTGATTTTTTGAGAGGGGAGCGAGGCGTGATTCGTCGAACGAAGAGAGAGAGCGGGACGGGAAGAGTTGCGAGGAGAGTGGGGAGGATGAAGAAGAGGTGTGTGAGTGCGCGGGTCTATGATGTTGTGTCCGATCGCGACTATTGTCCACGATGAAGAAATAAGGAATTATAGGGCGAGAGCATACGGAGCTCAGGCCTTTCCCTCCCCCTTTCTATCCTCCTCCTATTCTTCTCCGGCTTCTGGTATCTCTATCTCCCCCATCCCCTCTCTCCTGGTCTACATCCCTTGCTCTCCTTTACTCTGCGCTAACGCACACTTTAACGACCAACCCTCCCTCATTATCCACTCCATTCTTCATGACCTCAAACGCCTCCTTCGTCCGCTCGAGCGGGAACCGGTGGGTGATCATCTTTTCCACACCCTCAAGGACGCCAGATGACAAGAGGGCGAGCGCAGATGGATACGTGGTAGCGTACCTATAATAAGCAATAAAAGAAAGAAAAAAGCGCATCAGACAACAAAACCGGAACGCCAGTGGGACTGTCGAAAAAGACGTACCGGAAGACACCGATGAGATCGACTTCGCGACAAGCAGCGGCAGAGAGGGGCAACGAGACATTGGGGGTACCCATTCCAACCAGCAAGACTTTTCCACCCAATCGCGCGGCCTGAAAAACAAAACAAAAGAAAGAAAATTTTCACAAAGCGTAAGCGAGGTGAGCGTTGACAAAGATCATCCACCAATGAAAAAAATAGGCGAGGGGGACAGACAGGGGCGTGATGTGGACGACGCAGACGACGAGAAGAACGAATGAAAAGAAAGAGAATTCATAAGGAAGTGTTATGGAGAGTGTGATGTGGGAGAGGTTATTGATGTGGAGGAGGAAAGAGGAAAGACAGAAAGGCAAAAGGGGGAAAGAAGAGTGTGCCGACGTACGTAAATGCCGGTTTGAATGCAGGGTTCCGCACCGGTACACTCAAACACGAAATCGAAGCCTTGACCAATGTCCTCCACGTCCATTCCAGCGACGCGCAGAATCCGTTCGGCCGTCGCTTTCGCTTGGACCATCTTTGCTGCCATTTGATCTGTAAACGAGGGTGGAGATTGCGATCCAGAGGAAGAATGAGAGGATGAGGAAGCCGGGGAAGGAGGCGGGGAAGACGACGACGACGACGAGGGTGTTGAAGATCTGATCTACGAATCCGGCTCGTTTGGCGAATTGTAACCGTTGTTCATTCACGTCGACGCAGACGACTTGGACAGCTCCCAATGCACGAGCGAGAACACAGGCCAACAATCCGACGGCGCCCGCTCCAAAAACCAGTACTCTTGTGTCATTTGCACCACCGAGGAAAGAAGAGGAGCCAGAGGTGGTTGGATTGGGCATGAGGCCCGCTCGTCTTGCGGCGTGAATGACGACGCCCAACGGTTCCGCCAACGCACCCAATTCGTAGCTCATCCCGGTGGGTAGAGCGTGTAAGAGTTGGATGGGATGTTGTAGGTAGGTTTGTAGGGTGCCATCAAGATGCGGATACGTTTTCGCAGAGGAACAAAAGCGTAAAGATGGGCAGAGATTATATCGACCCGACGTGCAGAATTTACACGACGAGGAGGAGTGAGAGTTGGTGGAGTTGGAGGAGTTGGAGGAGGCGAGACAGCAAGGGATGCCGCATTCGATAGCGACGCGTTGGCCGATGCGTAACGGAGAGGGAGTGCCGTCTGCACACGGGGTGACGGCGGTGACGATGCCTGCCGATTCGTGACCGAGGACGAGGGGATGCCGGAGCGCAAACGTTCCGTTCCTGCCGTGGGCGTAATAGTGGACTATCACACATAGGATCGCGTTAGCACAAGGATAAGGACTAGGGTGAGGATTGTCATCATCGTCGTCGTCGACACTCACGATCTGAACCACAGAGAGTGGTGGACATGATCTGGACTTCTGCATGTCCTGGTGGAGGAGTTGTCCGTGGACGTTGTTCGATGGTGAGGTGACCTGCAGAATGCAACACTGCAGCCGTGTTCATCGTCGGATTCGACTTGGAGGCCATTGCGAGCAATCGATGGAGGAGGAGGAGCGAGAGAGCGAGTATTCGAAGGGGAGTTTCGACCGACTCGACTCGTCTTTCTTCTTAGCCGTCTTTATATAGTGTGCGCTCTCCCGCCCGAATAATAATAACAAATAACTATGGATATTATTTATAAATTATAACCGAAAATAACTCCAATCCCCCCTATTGAATCCCTTCTTTAGGGTGTCAGCGACTTCAAAAAGGCGGGGAGGTGGGTCAGGAGATCCCCACATTCTATTCCGTCGGCGCTCGGACCGTAACTTCCGCCGACCGAAGAGGGACTCGAGCAGTTCTTCGGGAATTTCCAGACTTCATTCGATCGATTGCTCTTTCCATTTCTCCTTTTTTATATTTATATTTTCCCTTATTTTTCTTATTGCCGTGACCCTGGCCTCTTCAACCGCAGATTTCCATGTGTTATCCTCTTCACACCACATCACATCACTCCCATTTCACTTCACATCTCTCCTCGAGAGAGATAGGCCTCTCCGTTTCTCCGCTTTTGCTTGCATCTTCATCCGTCATCGTCGTGTTCTCATCCTACCTCCAATATCCCCTTCCACGGAGTAGACGGCCCGCATCAGCTGGTCAACCCCCACTCGCCGTAAGAAACCGACCACGGATCCCAGAAAGGTTGAAGATCATATGAAACAGAACGGACGAAAAGGCGATATCTACCGGTTGCACGCATCTACATAAGCCGTAAACCCCGCACTCGTCCTTCCTCCCATCATCCGGCTGTATACCTTCATGGCATCCCAACAATTGAGCGCAACGCCCCAAGTCCCCGTCCTCCAACTCTTTTCTCTCAAGGGCAAAACGGCTCTCGTCACTGGTGCTTCCAGAGGTGAGTCCCTCTCCCCTCTCTTCCCACTAATGCCTTTCGCCTTGCTGCTCTCCCTCCTCACTCACTCACTTATCCACAAATGCGATGATCCCGTGTAGGCATTGGAGCTTCGGTTGCTATCGCACTCGCACAAGCAGGCGCCCATGTCATCCTTCACTTTCGATCCCCTGAAACTAACAGGACCACCTACGACACCATCCTCCATCATCAAACCCAAGACTCTACTACCGAAGGAGCTGACATTCCTCCAAAAAGGAAAGCGGCGAGCATTGTCTACGCGGACCTCACCTCCAAAGAAGAAACAAGGTCTCTAGTCGACAACGCACTGGATGTGTTGAAGAAGGATACAGATGGCGACTTGAGCCGAATCGATATCCTCGTACACGCAGCGGGAATCCAACGACGAGCACCCGCCGTCGCCTTTAAAGACGACGATTGGGAGGAGGTGCGTCCCCCCCTCTGGTCCTCCGATTCTACTTCGATGTTAGTGTTGATACATTGTGGATGTGATTTATTGTGGTTTTGTGATTCTGCAGGTCATAAGCGTCAATCTCTCATCCGCATTCCACCTCGCCAAAGCCGTCGCCAACCATATGCTCTCCACCCCTTCCACCGCTCCTAATAATAACCCCTCTCCCGGCGGTAAAATAATCCTCCTGGGTTCCCTCCTCACCTTCCAAGGCGGACTCACCGTCCCCGCGTACGCAGCCGCAAAGGGCGGCATCGGCCAACTCACAAAGGCGCTCTCGAACGAATGGTCCAAATTGAACATCAACGTCAATTGTATTTGTCCGGGGTATATCAACACGGACATGAACGAGGCGCTCTTGAAAGACGAGACGAGGTCGAGACAGATTGGGGAGAGGATTCCGGCGGGGAGATGGGGTCATCCTTGGGACTTTGCAGGACCAGTAGTATGGTTGGCCAGTGGGGCGAGTAAATATGTATGTGGGGAGTGTGTCGTCGTTGATGGGGTCCGTATCATCTCTGTTCTTCGTTTGACGGTTTTCCACTGACATGTCGCCTTTGGTCACATAGGGTTGGATGGGTCGATGAAGAGGTACTCTTTATGAGAATGTACACTTGTCGTTAACCGTTGCAATGGACACTGCACTGGCTGCCTCTGGCATTTGTTGGGGAAAGGTCGTATATTCCAACGGACCAATCGATCAATAAAACAACAAGGTCAAGTATGAGCACCGAAAGCAGCCCGAAGCGACATATCACAGATAGAGGAAACTGAGGTAAACGTAGTCGTCGCGAGATCATTCACCGTTTCTACCGTACCCGCCCCATCGAATTTGGGAGCAGACTGGAGCTCGTGAATCCCTCCATCTAATCAACCTTGAGCGAGACCGAGTCCACTATTTTTGGCTACCAGTGCAAGAGGAGAAGAGTATCCGACCAACTGAGTGGCCCGACCACGCGACTGGATGTAGAAGCGAGTGACAAGAGGGCAGCCGGGGACCAAGATAAATATCGAGTACTCACGTAGAACATACGAACCATTACGTTACACACGGGCACATCATCCATCCACTAACCATTCGATATACCGATGGCAGTGCGGTATCTGCTATTTGGCCGCGTCTGCCGAATTCCTTTTCGTCGTTTTTGATTCCTTCTGTTACTCGTGAAGGAGGAGTGAAACAGGGCAAGGTGGAGGAGTGCACGTAAACCAGTCGGGGGTGTAGATGACCGACGATAAGACACATTGGGCCCTCTCCCCCTTGCGCAGATCCCCGAACCGAGGTCAGAAATCGGCTATCGTATTCGTAAACGCACATACACCCCATAATCACCATCTCTCGTTCCCAGTGGTTCCTACTCACCTACGAAAGTAATGACGACGACGACGAGGCTCGTCCTTGTCTCGTATGATTCCCCCTACGCCTTGGGGTCATCGGTTCTCACGGACCGGTCCCGAATATGCGAATATTCTTCTCTTTCTTCCTCACTTCCCTCGGATTTTTTCATGATATCCTAACCGTCCCCATAAACCATTCCATCATTCCGATTCCACGTCCCGATCCTTCGATCGGCATCCTTGATCTCGATCCTCTCATTAACCTTTTCATCTTTTATCCTCGGTCATTCTGTCCTTCTCGGCGGTGGTGATGGTGGTCTTCGAACAAGAGAAATAATCTACGTTGGATAATGAGGAATTGAAAAACCATAACCTGTGTTTTCGGCATTCTCCATGGGCGATTTCGCTCGGGTGGCCTCTGGGCTTCGGTCGGAGATATGACGATACGATGCAGTCCACTCCTTTGGGTTGTCCAAGAGCCGTCGACGAAGTCTAGGCAATAGAGGCCACCGGAATGCCCTGTACTTCGGGAACCTGTCAACCGAAATCACAAGTCGACGTCATTCGCACGAAGAGGAAGAGATGAGATAATCACTCCTTTCTTCTTCAATCATCAGCTGTACGACGAGCTTTATCTTCGCTTTTGGTGGAACCCAGTCGGTTCCCTTGACTAAATAGAATAAAATAAAAGAACGATAGAAATGATAAAGTAGTCAGTCCCCCCGTCGTGAAATAGATGGAAAGGTACCAGTGAATGAACGAGGTTGGGAAGGATGGACAAAACACGTACAGCGAATGACCCTGTCCGAAACGAGCGGACGAAACTATTGATCTCGTTATCCCACTTCGATCGAACTAGGATGAGGAGGACGACCCACAAGCGCGGAGCGATGGGCTGCCGAACAGACCCATGGATACTGGTGGCTTGAGTGAGGAATGAGGAAGAATGACGAGATGTATCTAGATTTCGTATCCGATTCACCCCGTTTAGAAATGGTATACGCCCCCCCGTTCCTTCTTCATCCTACAGCAGATCACACGCTCCCCTCTTTTGCCATACGGGAACCCACCTTGTGCTCGTCTCGTCTCGGTTCGATACATTTCGAGTCCATTCTCGCTATCGAAGTAAATACGCAGGCTTCTGCCCTTCCGCTATGCAATCCCTACCGAATTCCTTTTCTCTCTCCATCCTCGCCCCTCGACCCTTGCGACTGAATTGGGAGGTGGTATTGTATGGGGTCACCCTTTCATCCCTTGCCATGAATACCAATACGATATTTATTGGTGTGCTGTCCTTTTTGCAAATGGAATCTACCGAACATAGCTTGCGTCGATATGAATGATAGAACCTGGTGAACTCTCATCCCACCTTCGCCTTCGATCAAACCATGTAATCCATATGATACGAGGAGATGCTTACCCTTATTATCAATTGCTGGGGACTGTCCTGCTTTGTCATCCAACCTCTCATAACCTATCCTTCCCCTGACGAGGGACCGAAGAGGTAAAATAATGTTGCGGCGCTTAGACCCAGTTAGAGACAGAAAGGGATTGCGTGCTGCTGAGAGCAAAATGCAAAAGTTGAGAGGAATTTTGGTGAGATTTACATCACGGCTCACGTTGAAAGCCGTGACGTCGAACGTACGAAAGTTCGGTGCCGATCCCGATGAACGTATTACGAATCGAGAGAAATTCGGTGGGACCTTCTGAGAGGCCGAAGACTGAGAATTTTGATGGACTGCGAGACGCGAGAACAGCCTTGTCGTCGTAACTGTTTCAACAAACACATGTCGTAGATCGTCACCTCTTCGTATCCAAGATAGTATTGACAATCATCGCTCATATCATACGAGTGAAGCTTGAAAACCGTTAAGCACTATCGTCAACTTCAATCGATCGCACTCTGCAGATAAGACGTACATTCTTCCCCTGCGTACAAGAGGCATTACTCCACTCATCATCGTTGTTCCTCGTTCAAGCGGTGTTGTCGAATGCTCCACATACTTCTCCCCTCTTGGTTCTACCGCCACAAGCCTCGAATTCGGTCTCCCACGATGATTGATGTGTCACCATAAGGGTGCACCACATGATGATAATCAAATGGACGAATGAGCGACAGCTGCTCTGCTCCTTCGAGGGCACGAATCCGATGGTGAGAGGGTGCACACCTCCTCGGCGCGAGTTCCGAGGCTCATATGTCCCGAATTATTAATCAAGGGGCACAACTTATCTCCTAAACAGTGCGCAAAACTCCGTGAGCGGGGGAGTCGATCGAATTTGTAGCGAAAACGCGCCGAAGCGGTCCGGAGTTGAATGAAAAGCGAGATACGATGTGGACGAAAGCGGATATCTCAACATGTCACGTTTATCAAGTTCATATGTGACCGTGTTTCGCATTTCGTGAAAAGTATGAGTGGCATTGGGGTGGGAAGGTTCAACCGGACGCTATTGGAGGCTGGGGAGATATGCTGAGGGGCGGTCATATGACCACCAAATATGCGTCAGCGACAAATTTAGGAGACGAGAGAGCTAACCAGAGCAAAAACAGAACTTTTTGCTTACTTTTCTGCGAGGCCATTTCTACCCATTCATTCGTAGTCTCGTTGGCTAATGGCGTTGAATGACCTGATCGCTCCTAGACGAGCTCGTTCACGATCGACATGCTACTGTTTGCACTAACCGCAATAAACCATGTACCGAGGTGGAAGAACGATCACTCGAGCCGTTTGAAAAGGGTGCGATAAAGCCATCTGGATTTCGACCGGCCCTTCAGCCGTCCCTTCCGAACCGCTTGAGATCGCCACAGGTGCCGAATGCAAAGAAAAGATAAGATCAAGCGATCAATTGCGGCTCAGGTTATTCGAAATTCAGCGGGTCTACTTACCGTTCTGTATTCCGATCAGGACCCAGGCTTTGCGACTAGTAATAGATGTCGATTGTCGGCCACATAGAATCGCAGCTGGATAGTACGCTTAATCCTTTCCATATCTTCCATATGGGACGTCCTTGATTGAGGCTGACGGACGGGAAGCCGAGGCGGAGTGATATTTTCCACAGTAGAATGAGCGAAAGGGCAGACTTTGCAAGATGGAAAGATCCAGTAGGCGCTTACTGGGTTTAAGCGGAAGATTCACATCCTCCCTTTGAAGAAATGCATGGTCGTCAAAAACCAGCAAGCTTTTGGGGTGAACATGCGAGCTACGGTAGTCGACGGGTATGTGAAGCAAGTATTCCCGAACTTCGAAGTTGAACGATTGTCAAATTTAAGACCTTGCTCGAATGGCTAGGCCATGGTGGACTATTAGGTCCGAGGTGGTGGTATCGATTCAAGCTCCGCCACAAACAAGCATCATCCCCACCACTATGTTATCAAGCGGCAAATGATGCAAAAGACGATGATGAAGAAATTTACTGGTATTAGAAGCACCATATCATGGTATCCGAGTCCCTAATTACCCCCGTCTGCTCTATTTATTGCGGTATAAACACAAATAGTCAGACGCTCAATGGCAACTTCAGGAACAGCTCCACAAAAGACCGTTCGACTCGGGAATTTCATGGAGTCTGGTCCATTGCAACCACCAAGCGGAGCGGCTGGTAGGGACGGCGAGGTATCTTATCCGCTCTCTTATGATCGTCATGATATCGATGTGGATATACGTTGGCCTGGGATGGTTGGGCTCCTATTTCGTGTGGCCATGATCGAGTGATGCTTCAATACGAGTGGGATATGTTACTGCGGAGGTTCAAGTAGATTATAGTTCCAGGGCCGAGCACCAATTCGTACACTGCACGATTGTAGCTTTCTCCCCCTCTATAGATGTATCCCTGAATACGCTGAGCGCGCTTCTAACGGTAATTTAGCGAAAGTTAGTTTAGAACGCGCGAATCGTCTGAATACTCATACATTCTCCTGAGTAAATGGTTTTACGTGTTGGTTACCGTCGGAGCGCTAAGAGCAGTGGGGTAAGGTCGCGTACGTATGTTTAGCGGATAGCAGTACTTACTCTTCGGGTCATCTGTGACGCAACATCGATATCCAATGATCTTCACGGGGACAGTGTCTCGACAGGAGCTTAAGCTTTAATTACCATAACTACGGGGGATACAGAGTCCAGGCCGCAAAACCGGAAGACAAAGGCGGAAAAAACCAAGCGTGGTCGATAGTGGTCGAGGGCTTGGCTGATTGGATACAGGCGATGAGTTATAGCGGAGTTTGAAGTTCAGCTTGTCGCGCACGACATCGATCTTGTCTTTTCCTGCCCATCAGAACGGGCACTCTCAGTCCACACGCCTTTGAAAAACCTTGTTGAGCCTTCTTTCGCAATGTCTAGCTCCATCACCAGTGAGTGCTCGTCCTCTCTTACCTGGGCTGGACAGGGTCGCTCACCGTTCGACGCCTCTAGAGGCGTCTCCCACGCAAGGACCAGTGCTAGATGTCTCTGGAAGCAAGAATATCGCGACAGGCGCGTCGAAGTAAGTTTCATGCCATCCAGCCAAGATTTTGTGGCTGAAGCCAGCCTAGCATCCAGCGACAAAAATCTGGCCCTATCAACCATCCCGATCAAGAGTGAGTTATTTTCATTACACTGAGAGCACAGAATAAGCTCACTCTCCTCCCGAAGAAATGCTCCACCCCTTCTTGCGAAGCAGCCGAGCAGTCCCACTCGTTCCAGCAGACCGAACCTGTCTACAACTCCTTTCTCACCAACCCGAAGACCAAATATCCCCTCCTGTTCACCGATAGCGTTTCCTCGATCAGTGTGTCCGTCTCCTCGGCATTCCATTGAGGGGACGAGCCAAGGTGTCCGCTCCATCTTTGCCAAATTCGACGATCCAGTCCTAGAACTGGCTATAAAAAATCCATTTCAAGGTATTAAGGACAGTCATAAGGCCTCCCGGACAAGACCGGACAAGGATCTGGAAAATTCAGGCGGTGAATCCGAGGTGCCCTTAGAAGAATCTTGGAGATACCGCCACCAGCCAGAAACGGAAGAACGGGTGAGCAATGGACAAATAGAGGAGGCCGCGAAGCTTATCAGCTAACAGGAGCTGCAGACCGATGCCAAAGCAGGTCCTTCGAGAGACGAAGTGACGGTACAACCTCGAAAAGAACGAAGAAAGCGCGACGACGACGAAGACGAGGTCGAGGACAACGAAGAATGGGGAATCGAGGTCAAGGTGAGCATGTTAGCATTACACACCGGATCGAGGCCTGAGACAATTGCACAGATCACGAAGAGAGCGAAAGTGACTTATTCATGGACAAACAGAAAAGGAACAGCGACAGCATTTGCAACAGGACATGCCAGTGGATCCTCATCGGACGCCCCGAATTGGTGCAACCAATCCGGCTCACCACACATGTGCCCTTTTCCCTCTAAATCAAAGGGAAAAGAAGACAATTCAGTGTCCAGGATTGTCGTCACACCAGGTGAGCAACAAATTTCATTAGAGCTTCGTGTTTCTAACGTGACTTTCAGACAAACATTTCGCTTGGGCACATGAGGCCCTATCCCAGTATAGAGAGTGCGTAGAGGCTAAAAAGGATGAAGAGAGCCAGCGAGATGCTTGTCGAAGGATGAGTGAGGCATGGGAGGAATGGCACGAGTCCTCCGGACAGTATGTGTCGATCGTAGAGCTGGAGGGCTTTGGCAAAGAGCTCGACGCAAGAGGACGACGAGCTCTTGCTACCGCACTCCAAATTGAGTGGTGGATTCTGGATAAGCGGGTCGAGGATAGGCTGCGCGCGTGGATCGGTGACGGTAAACAAAAGGAGAAAGAAGCTACGGATACGAACAATAGAAGATATAAACAGCCCCAAGATGCAGCAGAAATGCGCTTGACGAAGGATCACAAGGAACCGGGGTTACTTCCCAACAAGGATTCGACTACATCCTCGAAGGCTCGGGGTAGGTTGGAGGCATCGAAAAAGCGCCTACAACTCCTCCCACCCAGTAGCTCCTCGTCTCCCATGGATATTGCGGCAAAGGGCAACTCGGCTCTCGCTGGGCCCTCAACGGCCCGTATGCGACGAGATTTGCCACACTCTGCAACGGTGGTGGACACCAACGCGTCGACGACATTCTCCAAGCCGCCTAAAGAAAAGATAGACAAGGGCAAACTGCCGAAATGGGCAAGTGAGTACGCCTACACGGCGTCGAAGGAAGAACTCAAGCAATGGATGGACAATCGCAAGAGGCTCCTCAAAAATAATCCGGACTGTATGACACTCGACCAAAAGGAGGCCATCCGGACGAGCTTGCTTGGTCCATGGCCAGACCTCACTCCGGTCGAGAAGAACAAGTCGCCCGAGACACGAACATTTAATTCCCTGCGGGAAGAGCAGAGGCCAGTCCTTCTTGATGGAAAAGAGCAAGTCAGAGCGTACTGTGGCAAAGAATATGACTTTGCCATCATCTACCGAATATCGTTCAGTGTGGGAGAAGATGGGCAATTCACGTTTGCGAAAGCACCGTGTGGAGAAGTCCTAAAGACGAGAGATAATGTCGTGCGGCACGCGAAGCGGCACCATTTACGGATTAGGCAAGGTTATACCCCGAAAGATGTCGTCGCGGACGAGGACGAGGATACGACGGCCAACGACGAATGCCAGGAGGGACAGGAGTAATAGAGCAAGTCTCTTCGTACGGAGTGGTTTTACGTTGTCTGTAGATCTGCCAATAGCAGGGGTTTTTTTATGCTATAGGAGTCATTGCGATTAGCTGGAATCACAAAGCCACACATAGGAGGCTAATGATATCGATAGGAGTTCAAAAACAAAGCGACATAACGATGGTCCTCAAGAAGGACTTCAACACTCCACAGCGTTCGTTGGAACAATGAGCCAAAACCATCAAACTCTGTCCCAAAATGAGGCTCAAGTAGTCGATTTCGATATTTTTGAAGCGGCGATGGCTAAGAGGCTGATGTGTGGTCTTTGGTTGAGCTCAAGTTGTGGTGAGCGCTGCCACAAGCTCCTGGACGATCGTCAAATAATCGAGATGAGGCGATGATGATGCATATTGAATGAAGAATGTTGCTACTGTAATTTCTATATATCTGTCCGAGCAAGTGCCCCAGTCCCCCTCGAATGGTTGTACCGGTGGGTGATTATAACCATATAAAACCCACAGAGCGAGAGATCCAATCCGAGGAGATGGAACGAAGGAAATAAACACTCGATGTCGATCGATTGATTAGATGTGAAGGACTAGTAGCGACGCAAGGAAGAGGGACGAGGAGAATTTAGACGGGCCCCCTCCTATTACATATCACATGTATAATGCGGCTATCTCTCTCACGTGCTTCTATCTGGGTCTCTTTTTGGCTCTTTATTCTTCTTTCTATGTTCTTTGCCTGTTGGTTTTGTGAAACAGAAGTAGATACGTGTGTATGGACTCTGATCTCTTGACACGATAGACATGAAGCTGAAAGAAGAGAATGATTCTAATGATTATAAATAGGGTGTAGAGGTCGTCACCACTCACAGATGCTATGGGGAGCTGACGCGCTTGAAGCCGAGTTCTAAATAGTTGATCGTCGCCCAAGTTGAAGTCACGGCGTCCCAACTCACGTCCAAGTACTCCAGTACTTAGTTTCTATTAGATTATGTGAGAGAGATTTTTCAATTAACCTTCTTAATTTTTCTTCCCTTTTCCTATCTCATTCGGCGAGGTTCGAAGCTCGAAGAGTGGTCGCGCCTTGAACCAGACCACTCCCAACCATCCGTCTGCAGGGCCACGAGACTGCTAACGATCAGAGAGTATGTCAATAGTAATGCCAAAATGGAACTGGAGTCCGCTTCTATGGGTCGCATACCCTGATCGGGAGGCGACAGGTGCGACGGAATCCTTTATTTTGGTCGATTCACACTCCCCCGGGAATATGAAATCAAATTTTAATGTTTTACACGATCCAGCTTCCACCTATGCGTTTGCGCAATAGAGTGACGAACTCTCACTTCTTTCAAATTCCAACCAGCAAGAATCGATCGGGTTTTTGGGGTCTACTCCGTCTTAGGTTCACGTTTGTACACACTTCTGATCAGGGTGAGTCCCTCCAATCAGGACAGCTTGCCATTCTCTATAATAAGCGCCTCGTCAGAGAGAACGGAACACATACTAGACATTCAAATCCCTCCTTATTTAACACTCGGAACTTGTCCGTCCCATATGAGACGATTCTTGCCCAGACTGACGAGGCAAACATGAGGTAAGTTCGTCATACATCGATTGAATGATACGTGAAACACGTTGTAGCTCTCTTATCTTAAAAGGTGACCGAATATAAAGACGATATGCAAATTCACTCGTTAATTCTCCTCGCGCTCAGGAATAACGGTTGAATTGTCCACTCAGGCCGGCCACATTCTGGAAAAGGCTGCGTATCTCCTACTGGAGCTCACCGAGGATAGTCAACTGGTCGATACGGTCAAACTGCTATCGCGCGAGCCAAATCTGGGCACTTGGGATACGGATCAAATCCTAATTCTGTAGGTCCGATGACGATGCAAACCCACGAGAAACCGACAGTTCATTTACGCCTTAGACGTGAAGCAGATAAGCAGTTTACTCTGTCCGTCTTCTTGGAAGTCGGTGGAGACAAACTCCGATTGCTCGGCTACATAGAATTGTGCGGGCTAGATCTGTATGGTCTATCAGGAAAGCAATTCGGTGGGTGCAATATCGGCAGTTCGCTCAAATGTCTAAAGGGGCATAATTAACAGATATACCGTTGGCTGGTGACGAAAACGCAGTCCTCAAAGCGAAGGTCGATGCGATGGCCATGGACGATATTCTCAAAGTAGCCATGGATCTAATGGACGATTTTGAGCGTTTCGAGAACCTGGAGAGCCTGGATGGGGCAATCTCCCAACTCCAACTTCTGTCCCAGCTTGTTGCAGAAGACGACTCAACCCGACCCGCCATCTTGAGCGATCTGGGTACATCGCTCCTTTATCGCTTCGAGCGCCTCGGAAAAGTCGATGACCTTGATGGTGGGATTAAATACCTGCAAGCAGCGGTCAATCTTACCCCTGATGACTATCCTGACAAACCTGAATGGTTGAACAACCTCGGAAGCTCTCATTTTATCCGATTCGAGCGCTTTGGAGATGTCGGGGATATCGATAAAGCCGTTGAACTTCATCAGGCTGCGGTAGACCTCAGTCAGGATGATCATCTTGACACACCCGGTCGGTTAACCAGCCTTGGAAACTCACTTCTTATCCGGTTCGAGCGCCTTGGAAACGCCGACGACATTGGCAAAGCAGTCGAACAACATCGAGCAGCGCTCGATCTCAGTCCAGATGATCATCCCAATAGACCGTTTCTGTTGAGTAGCCTGGGAAGCTCTCTTCAAATTCGGTTCGACAATTGTGGAAATGTCGACGACATCAATGAAGCCATCGAACGTCATCAGGCTGCCATTGATCTCAGCCCAAGCGATCATCCTGACAAGCCTGTTTGGCTGAATAACCTTGGAAACTCCTTTTTCACACGGTTCAAGCGCTTGGGAAATGTAGATGATATTGATAAAGCCATTGAACATCACCAAGCGTCGGTCAAGCTCAGCCCAGACAGTCACCCTGACAAGCCTGCTCGTCTAACCAATCTCGGTAACACCTTTTTGGTGCGGTTTGAGCGCCTTGGAAACGCCAATGACATTGGCAGGGCAGTCGAACAACACCAAGCAGCACTTCGCCTCAGTCCAGTTGGTCATCCTAATAGACCATTTCTATTGAGCAGCTTAGGAACCTCTCTTCAAACCCAGTTCAACAGCATTGGAGATGTTGACAATATCAATAAAGCCATCGAATATCACCAAGCCGCCATTGATCTCGGCGCAGACGATCATCCTGACAAGCCTGGTTGGTTGACCAACCTCGGAAACTCGCTGCGTTTCCGATTCGAGCGCTTTGGGAATACCGATGATATCGAAAAGGCAATTGAAAATTACCAAGCGGCAATGGACCTCAGCCCCGAGGGTCACCCTGACATGGTTGTTCAGTTGAACAACCTTGGGGTCTCTCTTATTGACAGATTTGAATGCTTGGGGAATCCCTACGATATCAACAGAGCCATTGAGTACCACCAAGCGGCCATTTCTCTCGGTTCAGACGGTCATCCTCGCAAGTCTGAGTGGTTAAACAGCCTCGGAAACGCCCTACTGACTCGCTTCCAACGATTTGGAAATATTGAGGATGTTGATCAAGCCATCGAACACCACCAAGCGGCAGTCGATTTAGGCCCAGATGGTCATTCTAGCAAGCTTGTCTGGTTCAACAACCCTGGAAACTCTTTTCTTATCCGCTTCGAACGCTTTGGAAACGTCCGCGACATTGATAAAGCTATTGAATACCACCAAGCTGCAGTCAACCTCAGCCCACAGGATCATCCTGTAAAGCCACATTGATTGAAGAGCCTTGGAAGCTCTCTTCTTATTCGATTTAAGCGATTTGGGCATACCCGCGACATTGATAGAGCTGTCGAGTACCACCAAGCGGCAGTCGATCTTAGCCCAGACGGCCATTCCAGCAAGCCGGGTCGGCTGATCAGCCTTGGAAACTCTCTTTGGGTACGTTTCGAACGCTCTGGGAATGTAGAAGACATTGATCAAGCCATTGGACACCACCAAGCGGCCGTCGATCTAACTTTAGACGGGCATCCTAGTAGGCCTGATCGGTTAACTAGCCTTGGAAGCTCTCTTTTGGCCCGATTTAAACGACTCGGAAATATCGGTGACATTGACAAAGCCATTGAGTACTACAAGGCTGCCGTTGATCTTAGCCCAGAGGAGCATCCTGACAAGCCTGCTCAGTTGAACAACCTTGCAGTAGCCCTTAATACCCGCTTCACCCAACGACATCATTCAAGTGATGCCGAAGAAGCCATATCTCGATTTTCTGCGGCAGCAAGCTCCCCAATTGGATCTCCGTCCCATCGTTTCATAGCTGCAGAGGGATGGGTTCAGGTAGCATCCTCAGTCCAACACACATCCCTGTTAACCGCTTACGAGTGTGCAATCTCCCTCATACCGCTTGTCGCCTGGTTGGGGCTTTCCATCACCAGTAGACACCAACAGCTTATTCAAATCGGCGCAATTGTTCGAGATGCAGCGGCTACTGCGATCTCTTTCAAGCAGTATGACAAGGCAGTTGAGTGGTTGGAACAGGGTCGATCTATCGTCTGGAATCAAATTCTGCAGCTCCGAACTCCAGTCGATAAATTGCGCAAAGTCGAACCCAAACTCGCTGATCAACTCATGCATCTCTCTGGACTGTTGGATGCTGGGATTCAGCAAAATGGATCCCAAAGTGAAGTTAAGCTATCTTTGGAAGAGGAGGGACGAAAATATCGTGCAGTGGCAGCAGAGTGGGGGAGTATTGTCAAGGGAATCCAAGGATTACCGGGGTTCGAAGACTTCTTGAGGCCACCGAGGCTGTCTCATCTACTCAGTGCTTCTAAGAGTGGGCCTGTAGTCGTCCTGAATATCGCAAAAGAGCGGTGTGATGCACTGGCTCTGCTTGATGGAGTAGACGAAGTAGTGCATACTCCGCTACCAAACTTTACGCTCGAGAAGGCGACGAAGCTTCAGGCTGATCTACGGGACTTACTCAACTCGAGTGGTATTCGACTTCGGGCGGAAAGAATCCTAGATCCCGACCTCGATGGCGATGGGGGATGTGGAAGGATACTTGCCGAGCTGTGGAGTTGTGTGGTGAAGCCTGTGCTGGATTCATTAGCATTAAGTGTGAGTTTTATCCCGAAAACTACTCACATAGCTTACAATGACTTTGGTTTCAGCCTCATCCAGATACGCTTCCTCGTATCTGGTGGTGTACCAATGGACCTCTTGCCTTCCTTCCGATACACGCCGCTGGAATCTACGACGGAGTGTCGACTGACGAGCAGATTTCCAGCTATGTTATATCTTCTTATACACCCACGCTATCCGCCTTACTCCAATCCTCTAAAGCTTCCAATAACACCCCTTTCAAAATGCTGTCGGTAATCGAGCCGTCGACTGGACGCTGGTATATTCCCAATACAATGAAGGAACTGGAACATATTCGTCGTCGCCTTGGAACTCGAGATCACGTTGTTCTCGAAGGCCCCGAAGCCACCAAGGAGCGGACGACAAAGGCGATGAAGGACTGCAACTGGCTTCATTTGGCGTGTCACGGTTCTCAGAACACGAGGAACCCGACGAAGAGCGGTCTGAAACTTCGCGATGGTGATCTAACTCTGGAAGAGATCATCGAGCTGGACCTTCCTCACGCGGAATTTGCATTTCTGTCGGCATGTCAAACAACCACTGGGGACGAAACGCTCTCAGATGAGTCGGTGCATATTGCGGGTGGGATGCTCTTGGCTGGGTACCGGAGCGTAGTGGCGACGATGTGGTCGATTGAAGATAAGCTAGCGCCGGAGGTGGCGGACGAGTTTTACAGTCACTTGATGGGAGGTGAAGAACGACCGGATAGTAGGAAGGCGGCAGAGGCGTTGGATTTGTCGGTTCGAAAGCTTCGACGCAAGCCAGGCATCCAGATGGTGCAGTGGATACCGTTTGTACATCTTGGTGTTTAGTGACTTAATGTCGCCCATCTTTGGATCGTAGTTGCTGTGTGAAATCTAGTTAGCGTTCATACTGACGAAAATTGTACATTACCATGGACCAAATCTGGAAAGTATGTTAGTCATTACGAGCTTATCGTTAGCAAATATACAGGAATAAACAAAAGGTTCATCGACCAAGGGGATTACGGTGATCCCTGTGGCCGCATGTATGGTCGGCTGATGCGGTTCAGGCGGAGCTTCAAATATGGACTAATCCCATCTTATAGAGATAAGAGAGGTGAACCCTGAATTCGTGTGAAACTTCAGGTTATCAGTAGTATACACGTTAGACATACGATGATGCGTGCAGCTGGCGTCCCCGATAGTAGCTTTTCAAGTGGCCCTTTCAGGTGCCCGGGCCGCGCGAGGCTCGTTCGACGATATGGCTAACTAGATCACCAATTTGTAGAAATTGGGAGGCCTAGTAATAGCGAGCGCGTGTCAGGATCCATTTCTAGGAGCGGCCTGGACAGCAAGTTGTTCGCTTTGTAGGTCAGCTTTCCCGACCAGAAATAGAGAGAAGGTGGTATATTCAGAAGCCCACCGAATACCCTACAGTTACGCTCGTTAACAGTCCTCTAGCATGGCGACATAGCCTAGGTTGAATGACCCATGGGCTGTAGATTGTCCTCACCTTGCCCAGCTTGTCTTGAGGAAGCGAGATAACAACTTGCAAAGTCGTAGTGTAGTTTTCATTGTACTAAAGCGTGTGGCCCTCAAGGTAGCATGTTAGTTGCTGAATAGGGTATGGAGTCAACGTTGGACTCCACCCCTACTCCGACTCTATCAAATGAACACTGCTCGACGAGCAAACTGTGTTACATCGAAAAACGATTCAGCGTGCAAGATGGATACATTCTGAAACAACAGTAGTATGTATTCGACGAAGAGGAGTGCAGGTCCATTCATGCAGCCTGGGAACGAAAGCGGGCTTGGCACACCTGGTTGACGCGCTTTGACGTGTTGACGCGTTGTATGGATAACGGACCTGGGATGGAACTCTTGGGGATCATGTTCTCATGATTTATCACATATCAAGGTTGCCCTTCTCCCCCCATTTCCCTTGCTCGACTCGTCGAGCTTTCCATTCCTTCATCCTCTCTCCGCCCAACTTTCGTCTACTATCGTTAAAAAAATTATAAATGCACTCCTTAATCTCAACCCTCGTACCTCTTGCGCTCGCTGCAACGGCGGTGACCGCTGCTCCTCTTCAACGTCGAGATCCCGTCTGGCTTCCAGCGCAAGGCGGCTGCTGGTCCGATAATGCAGAGCACCAACGCGCACTCGACAAGAATCTCGGTGGTTTTGACGACTTGACCCCTGCCAAATGCCAGAGCCTCTGCGCCGCACAAGGTTTCAATCTCGCCGGTGTCGAATTCGGTCGAGAATGCTGTAAGTAAACAGCACCATCTTCTCTCATCCAGGGTTTTATTACCATATCGCTCATATTTTTCCGTTCTCGTGTGTGTTATTAGTTTGCGGGAACACCGTCTTTGGCAATAATCGACCTACGTCCGCTTCCGAATGCAATGCCATGCGCTGCACCGGAGACTCTAGCCAGTTCTGTGGAGGTCCTGATGCTATTATCATCTACGTCAAAGACAGCTACCCATTCACCGTTGGCCCTGTATCCCTTGTTCCCTCGTATCAGGCCTACGAAAACCCAACATGCTGGCAGTACGTTTGCCCTCTCCTATCTTTTCCGAGAACAATCAAGTCTCTAACGCTGATGCCACTTTGTAGCGACAGTGCCTCGACTCGTTTCCTGACTGGCCATCCTGCGACAGACATCCCCGCCGACCAAATGACGGTTCAGAAATGTATCGACGGATGTGGTGCTGCTGGTTTCTCCTCTGCTGGTCTCGAGTTTGGACGCGAGTGTTATTGCGGAACCTCGAGTGCACCTCTGGCAGACTCTGCGGTTATTAGCGAATGCAACATGCCCTGCCTCGGTGATGCATCGCAGTACGTACCCTCCTCCACGTCGCCATTTCCATTATCAGCATGAAATTATACTTATACTGTGTCATCTTTATAGATTCTGCGGTGGAGCGAACCGTCTGCTTATGTACCACAAACCAGGCCCTGTTGTCATAGAGCCAACACCCCAAGGTTCGTGGGCGCCCGCTCAGGGTGGGTGCTGGACGGATAAAGTTCACGACCGTGCACTTGAACACTTCATTGGTGGCTACGAGGACCTCACTCCCGCAAAATGCCAAGTACTTTGTGAGGACGCAGGCTTCCATCTCGCCGGTGTCGAATTCGGTCGCGAATGCTGTGGGTAGTTACCTATTGATGGTAATTCGTGGCGCTCACTCGTAATTTACAGTCTGTGGAAATGCGATCGTTGGGTCCAACGAGCCCTCTTCAAGCGGAATTTGCAACATGTCATGCACAGGGGACGAGAGCAAGATTTGTGGAGGCCGAGACGCGATCAACATTTACGTCAAGGACAACTTTCCGTATAAACTCGGACCAACCGTTCTCGAGTCGTACAATGGTTACTCGAAGACCCAGTGCTGGCAGTACGTCGTATTTGCTCTTTCCTTTGGATTCTTTGCTCTTCTAATGCGGTTGTTGTTACGCTCATTCAGAGACTCTGTCTCCAACCGCATCCTCAAGAAGTCCCCCGCCGCTCCGATCTCCGGTAATGACATGACAGTTGAGAAGTGTATCGACGGTTGTGCCGCAGCTGGATACT
This sequence comes from Serendipita sp. 399, assembly GCA_019627685.1. Lineage (NCBI taxonomy): Eukaryota > Fungi > Basidiomycota > Agaricomycetes > Sebacinales > Serendipitaceae > Serendipita > Serendipita sp. 399. Next base: position 286 of record WSTO01000177.1, on the reverse strand, counting down.
CGTCTGCTGGCGTGGAATTCGGACGAGAATGCTTTTGTGATAATGTGACGTATCCTCCTGGTCAGAGCGAGAGCATAAGTGAATGCAATAAGCCTTGCACGGGAGATGCTTCCGAGTGCGTATTTGCAATTGTTTTGCGGCTTCTCATCTGACACGCTATGTATGACAGGTATTGCGGTGGAGCGGATCGTATTCTTATCTACCACAAGCCTAGTCCTCCCGCACTGGAGCCTCATCGTGGCGTCATTCAGATTTTGAGAGCCGACAATGATGAAGTGTTGGGTTA
>WSTO01000176.1:5381-20982 GCA_019627685.1 Serendipita sp. 399 | reverse complement strand
AAACCTTTCCGTTACGATACTACCGGCTGCACCCGATAAACTCAAAATTCCTACCTACCGCCACCACCGCACGGCACACGTTTCTTCATTGCATCTTCGTTGAGCTAGTAGGGCTAATAGGCTACGCGACGACGGCATTAAGAGTGACAGAGGGGCGAAGGGAGGAGGAGGAGGCGAACGACGTCCCCGCATGCGTTTCAGAATATTTCTTTTTTTTTTTCACTCCCTGTTCCGTTCAATCATCAACAACAATCGCTAACCAAGCCAACAAATAGCGGCTAAGGCACCACCGACCGAGCGGATTGCCAAGAAGAAGAAAAAATAAAATAAAATAGAAAAAATAAAATTCGGAGATGCCATGATCGATCGCTCGTTCACTCGCTGGCTCGCTGGCTTCTGACACTCTCATCCCCTGAGTGCTCAGCTCCGTGTAAATCGCAGAAAGGAAGGGAGGAGGGAAGCTCGCGATTGCGATTGGAGAACGGGGGGGGGAAATAACCAGGACGACGAAGCGCTGATCAGTCAACCAACGTACCGTGCGTGCCCATGCTCCCTTTCGATCTCCCATGTATCTCGGTTTGCCGGTCATAGACAGATCGATAGGCACTACTGATAGGCGGGTGGATGGGTGGCATGGTCGTGAGCATAGGCGTGGGTGGGTGCACAAAAGCGGGACCGAGTGAGAAGCAGAAGCAGCGAAAGCGGGTGGGCGTTACGGAGGCGTGGCGAGTCGGTGGCGGGGCCGCGGGGGGGGACAGTAGAAGACCAGAAGAACGCTAATAGGGAAAGTGTACTGGTAATCTGACGGTTACGCACTTATCTACTGTGTGTGCGGGGGTCCGTGGAACTCGTGGGTGAAAAGTGCGGTTTATCTAAATACGAAGTTCGAGGGTTGCTTGCGAAATGATGTGAACAAACGTGCATTGTCATTGTCCCTGCTTCTTTGTTTGTTTGTCTGTTTGTTCCTTTTTGCTTTGGGTTGTGTGCGCGGTTTTTTGAGACTAGAAGCTGGCTATGGAGGAAATGGATGGGGGAAATGAGGGTGGGAGAACGGCGGACATAGGCTTGGTCCCTCTTGATGCGTGATGCGTGATGCGGAATGAGATTGTGGAGATGCATATATGCTTGAGGGGAACAAGAATGTTATGCAACTGCCTCTCTGTGCGTGTACTGCATGGTCGGTGGGGCCAGCCACCGTGTCCCCATCTTCCACCGCGCATTCCCATCCGTTGATCCAATACGATATCTGACCCCACCTATCACTCTTCATCTTGTGGTGAGATTGTCAATATATGATTGGCGTTAATTGCTCGTGTTGGACAGACCGCTTCACATTGTGATGATGGGATTTTCCCACCGCGCCCACACACAAGGGTGTGGCTGACCAAATGATGCACACGCACAAACGCACAGACGCATGGTAAACTTTACCCATGGTATTCAATACACAACCCCGCTCTCTTTCGCCATCAATGAGGAAGAATACACTACTCAGCTATCAAATCTAATCTCCGTCTTGGACGCACTGCTTGGCACAATCACCATGGTATGAGAAGATGGTGATGGGATACTAACCACAGACGTCCATCTATGGGCAAACCCACGGGAATTTCACAAAATTGTAATCCGCCAGACACGAGTGTTGGTAGATTGCTCCCATTTTGCAGGTAGAATAGTCTCGGGGAGATAACATGAGTACATTTCCTTGGGCAGGAGGACTCTAGGATAGACGTTTTGCTGATGGTCTATAAAGTCACCTGAAGTGACAATCCCCACGGGCGTGTGCACAGCCAAGGAATGAAAAAAGTAGTTACACGCGCTTTCATGCGCGCTTAGAGACAAAGAACAACATCAATTCTCCTCGTCTAGGTGCGTCTGCTTGACACATCGAGGACGAGATTAGAGATGCAGATCTTGGCGATTGCCAACAGTATTTTCTAGAGAAGAGATTTCCTAAGGAAAGAGTCTCGCAGATATTCCTCTGTCCACGCGTCCGCTCAGCCTCAACCCAATGGGCGATGACCTTCGTCTTCAGAGGAATGGTAAACCGCACTTGCCCATATCGTGAGAAATCTTTTGAGGAGCATACGAGCGAGCAGACGCATGTATGATTAAGAAGGAGTATAGTAGTGGGATGCGGTCAATGAGTCTTCGCCTGTACCAACTGAGAAAAAAGCATCCCGATGATCACCAGGCATCCGGGCTATCTCGTGAAGATGATCATCCTCATCAGTGAGAAATCTCCACACGCACGCGCACCCTTCGTTAGAGACAGCCACGGTGTCCAGCTTGCTCTTATACGGGTGAGGTTGGGATGGGTTCAAACTCCGCGACGCTGGGCTTGCCACTTGTCTCCGGGCCACGATACATTTACATGCTACAAACACCAGCAATCAACGCACTACACGGTCAATAAAATATCAACATAGCTCATTAACCAAACAAAAACTCGACAGTCGCGTCAGGATTACTCCCAACGTTACGCGTGTTAAACTCCGCCTGAATCATCTCTTGTTCTCCAACTCCCCTTCCAACTGGATGACACAATACTAGGCGTCGTTATAAGATTCAAAGTCTCTAGAAGGAAGCGTATTCTGTAGCCTTTCGCTCGTCATTTGGTTCATCCCAGTGCGTAATTAATATATATATCTTACTCTAGTGCAAATGTTACGGCCCTCTCGAACGCAACTGAATAAGTCCCAGAAACTCGATCATAGGCATAAAATAACCATTGCCGCTGAGCGGCATATCGAACGTCAAATCCGGCATATCCAACCTGCTCAAACCCATCGAATCTCCCTCTTTCGACAATATATCCCTATACCAGCTGACCATATTCGCATTCTACAGCACCTGTTTCCAAAACAATCGGGTATCCTCGAGGTCTGTCATTCATGTTTCGACCAGTTACACCTCACACCTCACACTCTCCTTTCCATGTACTGTTTCTCTTATCTCCCTCTATTTTTCAATACAGGGTCATACACTACTACCATAACGAAGGGGCGAACTTGTCGTCCCGATCCTATTCGCTCCTTCGAACCCTTTTATGCCACTCATCGTCTCCTTCCCGCCAATACTGCACCTACGTCCCAAACCCCGAGTCAATATTGCCAATATCCGCCCGTTTCTGACCGGTATACTGATCACCAGCTTCATCCGACGCACCCACCATTCCACTGTTCTTTACCGACGCACCGGCGCCAAACAAACCATTAACGCGACCTTTTATCGACCCATGTCGTCCCGTTTAGCTTCCTCCTTGGTTATGGTAGACGAGTTGAATCCAAGGATAAAAGAGGCATTAGTGCGACTCAAAAGCGTCACCACGAGTACCAACAACCCTGTTACTCACGACGGGCATACCAAGAAATCCGATGTCGAGTTTGTCTATACCTCCTCTCCTAAGTGGCCGCTCCCAAGCAGCTTCAGCCTCTCTCGAGTCCCTCAAGGACAACAACGACAACCCATCCCGATTCGAGTAATCATCTTGGACTCATCCTTCAACCCGCCGACAAGAGCTCACCTCGCACTCGCCTCAGTCGAGCTATCCACTCTGATCCCAGCCGACCCCGCGGTCAATGCCGGCCATAACCAAGGACTACCACACGAGGTCCAATTGCTCCTGCTGTCCGTTACGAATGCCGACAAGCGGCTGAAAGTCGGAGACGCAACGTACGAACCACGATTGGAGATGATGTGTCTTGTCGCGAACGAGATGGAAGAGGGGACAGAGGGGACGGAGGGAGAGAGTGGTAGGAGCGAGAGTGGAAATCGGAGAGCAGCAGAAGCAGAAATAAAGTCGTCTTTGCTGTCGTCGTCATCAAGAAACGTTGCAGTGGCCGCCATCGACGAACCGACGTTTGTCGGAAAATCGAAGAAGTTGAAGGAAGAGATTTCAAAGAGGATCCAGGAAATAGGTCTGGGAGGTGTAGAAACGGGCGATGCCGATATGCCGCCCTTTGCACTCTCCCTCTACTTTGTTCTCGGATTCGATACCGTCACTCGGCTTTTCGACACAAAATTCTACAATGGTTCGCATGACGAGATGTCTGATGCGTTGGGTCGGTTCTTCAACGAGGACGATTCGTATGTGATCTGTGCGAGGAGAACTCTCTCGACGACAACGCAAGGAGGAGTGTCGTTACGGGAGAACCGACAAAGGGGACAAGACGGACCCAGGGACGATGGCGTGGAGAAGGAGAAGGAAGAAGAGGAAAGGTTTCTCTCCTCGGAGATGGTCTCCCCTCTTGTTCGTCAAGGCAAGATTCTGCTATTCGACTTTGAAGATCCGCTGTTGAAACGGGTCAGCTCGACAAAGGCCAGGGACTCGGTTCGGTCTTCGTATTCAGACCCGGTGCAAGAGAGAAGGGAGATCGATAGTGGGAGTATATCAGAGATAGAGGCAAACCTCACTCACAGGATCGCGACCTACGTCGCCAGCCGTCGTCTCTATCTCCCAAACAATGCCGACGGAATTTTATAAGCAATTACGCGTAGAGGATATTTTGGGTTTGCTTTTTGTGCCTATTTCTGTTGTTCCGAGTCGATTTGTCGTATAGTTTGCTTCGTCGGTAATCCGTAGTTCTAGGTGTGCTGCTCTTCGAGTCAACCCCACTCTTATTGCCGGAAAATAAGCTGGAACTTACGTTCTTTGGGCCTAGGTTGTGGCTCCCTTGAGGGGTGTCGTCCTCGAGGCTCAATGGCAAACCAAGATCCTTCCCTACAGATGATGCCCTGTGGTTTATGCTGCCGTATTATCAAAAATGTAGTCAATTTCATCCCAGGGAGTAATACAGGGCGTGATTTCTGGGTCAGTGCGGTTGTTCAACGACGGTAGCGTGAAATTGCCACCTCTGACCGACGTGCACTAGCCCATGGCGCGCAACCTAGAACCAAAAATTTATGCGCTCAGGGTTAATACCTAGCACTGTTCAAGAGTAGGTGGTGCTGCATGCAATTGATGATCGATGAGGCTTGCAAAGCTCCTTCCTCTCTAAAGATTTTGAGTAGACACCTCGCAGAGACGAGAATAACTCCGAAGAGTTAATTTCATTATCCTGCATTCTTGGGCTGGCGAATATCCAACTGGCCTTGCCTATGCCGACTAGATCAGAGCGTAGAAAGGGATCAGCCAGCTGATGATTGGCGCGTAAACTGCACTCAAAAATATAATAAAAGTTTACAATATTTAAAATTGTCTCAGATGCTGCCATATTGAGCTTGTTCAGGCGGAGTATGTGCTGGAATGCTTGAAGGGTTTTGTCGGTCAGACACCCTTCCACAGGGTCTGTAAGGTTCTAGTCTCTCCTTTGAGGATTGTAAAAATGGTTATTAAAGATCTGATAGCTGGTATATATGCTTGAAAATCGAGCTAGCAGGTATGGAAGGCGGGCTTGATTGGCCAGCTTTTGCCACTTGAAACATCGTAACTTATATCCGACTTAATCCGTATAATCGTATTGATTTGACTATTAAAGATTAGTAGAGCTTTAAAAGCGTTGTTTATTCCCAGGAAATAGCCGTATCTGATCCAGGGGGAGAGTAAATGTAGGTGTAGGGCGTGAAATAGGCACCTTTAGCATTCCACGTTCATACAAGCAAGTAGATACGAGTAGAAAAAATGGGTACTGACCATACGAGCCTCCAAATCCTGCGCGAATCCCCCACAGCACAATTTGCGAGCGCTCACCGCCGTGGTTGTGGTTGGCCGACGCCACTATTGGAATGAGCTATGCCCCAAGGCGACAAAGTACGGAGTGGCGAAAAGGTGTGAAGGATGAGGGAGCTTTGAGTGGAGTCGATATTGCGGTCGTTTACAAGTTTCAGAATGCGAGGTTGGCGGTTCAGCTAACCACTCGGAAACACGAGTTCTACTGGCATTAAGTCCACCAGTGACGACTCGAATACTACTTATACCTTGAGTACCGCAAATTTCGAGATATTATAGGGCATTGTTACGAGTAGACGACCAGTTGACTACCCTAGAGGAGAGGGGTTACGGGTCGACATACGAGCGGCCAATCACCATAATTTGACTCCGCACAAGTGTCTATTCTACTTGTAGTCTCTTGGAAATAATTACAAAGAATAAAGTGATCAGCGTCGCTCCCTATTTCGCGCCATCTGTTACTTATTCACCCCTAAGATTATCCCTTCTTTGTAAATAAATTATATAATGATTCTGGATGAGACAGGATAATCACGCAGCGCGGGAATTAGCAAGAAAAGACGTGCATGTCAAAAGCCCCTTGGTACCTAAGTGAGGACGCACCCAGCCGGGTTTACGTCCGCTTTTGCCCCATAAAACAAGTTAACAACGACGAATTATACTCTGAGTCCCCTTTTGGAATGGCAAACAATTTCCTGCTTCCCCGGTCCAGCAGCAAAGTACGAGTGTACACAGCTTGATCATAAAATGAATCACTTTGCTAGAAGTAGAGCTCGCTGCTTCGTTGTGGAGAGCATACCAGTAGTCGGCCGTCAGCGCATGTTCGAGCAGGCGGGGGCCACTGTTCAAACCAGACCGGTGTCACTCTGTTCCCTTTCCCTGCTCCCAAAACCTCTGAGTTTCATTCAACGCAATATCGTGGAACCGACTTTCTCGGCCCAATGTTCTTGTGATGATTCTGTGCGGGTATCATGCGACTATCTTGCTTTAGGAACGGCCAGCTCTCATGGATCCTATAAAACCAAAGCCATAAAGCTGTGATGAAAAAGAGGAGATCGAGGGGGGGCGAAAGGGACAAGGAAATAAATGTGGGGCGGCGTTGTCGTCAAGTTCCGTCTGTGGCTCAAGTTGGCTCACGCGTATTTGTTTCCAGAGCTGGGCGCGGTATGGAGGGGCCCTTACCTCACCTCCTTCTCCTCTCTCTCTCCCTCCTCAACTCTCATATACTCCCCCTAGACTCTTCGATTGTGTGCCAGTATATATCAGGCAAGAGAGATTACCCGCTGCGAGTACGAGACAGATCTGACTGCTGCTACAGCATGAAAGACGTCAGGTTGGTACAAGGAATTGAAGATTTGGAAAGTATTGCCTTGAGGATGTACAAGTATGTCGACTCTCGTCTGTCCACGATTTCAGGTCTACCTAGAGTCAGTGCTGAGCCTTACTTCCCCTCCCAAAGAAGCTTCGCCCGCCGAAGGCTGATCATAGACGGACGTCCATACCACGCATCGGAAAGATACTGTCCCATACGATCAAATAAATTTACGCGGGAATGGCATTCACTCTCAGGAGACGAAAAGATGAAATGGTTTCAAAGAGCCCTTGTCCCATACACACAGCAATTTGTTAGACGGGGGCTCTTGAACTCTCCGTCTATGTGGGAGTATTACTTCTCTCGTCTGGAGAGAATCAATTTACCCCCAGACGAAGCACCATGTCCCAATTGGTCCGTGTTCTGTTTTCCCTTTGCTACTCGTTGCTTACTTTCTGGTGTCCCTCACATCCTAAGCTTATCTTGGATAGAAAACCCATGCCTAATTATACATATCCTGCTCTGCGACTCATAGTCTCCATTGCGAAGGAGGACACGACTCGCACTTCAGAAATTCTACGTCGTGAATAGTTCAAGTCTCTGCAATCATCTTCGTGTTTCTCGATGTTTATCTATATACACTGCTCGTTGTTCTGATAGAGTGTCTTCCCAAAGAGAAACTGCCAACAGCCCAGAACGACCCCTGAGGAGCGTGCACGTGTCAAAATGTGACGATATCCGACCAATCATCATGCACATCTATATATATCCGTAGGGCCTTCTACTACCTTCCTCTTTGCTCCCTCGATACCGATGACATTGGAACCAGCCGGGTGGAACCGAGTGTTCGGACTGGGAGAGGAGGCCATGGGGATACCTGAATGATCATCGCCCGTATTTCAAATTTAGGAAGTACAAAAAGCTAAGCTACCGTGGTTGATGAATGGCGTGGTGATCTCCCGGCGACTTTATCGCTCACCCTTTTCGCTTTTGAATATGTGTGACAGTATAATATCGCGACCCAATGAGAAATTTAAGCTGTACTTGAAAAATGCCAGCGCAACACTTCCGCTCAAAGTCTGCTTACCGCTGCCCCCTCCCCACCTCATTCTCCTCCCAGATCTGCAAAAATACAGCGCGAGCATGAATACGAACCATTCGAAAATGTCAATTTCTGCATTATTGAACGATTACCACACAGATGGACAAGATGAATCCCCGTCACCCTGGGAGCCGGAGACTTTGGACAGTCATGCGTGCAGACTCTACAAGTGAGTCCATCATTTACCTTGTGCATTTCCCATTCTTTAATCTGTTTGTTAATCACTGTACTCTCTCCTCTAGGGAATTTATCCGTCCAACTGACGGATGCACAGACGAGGAGTATTGTCCTGTCCGCGCGGATGAATTTGCAAGACAATACTACTGTCTTCCCCTCCACGAAAAGGCTCTTTGGCATAGTAGAGCACGTATGAGATATGCTCATCAGTTCAGAGGTCGTCGTTCGTACGAACGGGAGTCAACGCCGGAGGCATACCTGGCAAGAACAAGGAGCCTGGAGCTAGAGGTAAGGACCACGCCTTGTCCATGGTGGTGTGCTCAGCTGTTATCTCTTGTTTCGATCTTACTTACTCTTTTGAGCTAGCTTCCAGAGAATTACAACAGCGATATTCGGGTGGCACATGGGATTCTGCGGCTCAAAGGATCCGTATGAAAAGATCCGCATGAAATGATTCAAATATGATATTCCTCATCAATAATTCCGCTGATATCTTTCTGTTCGTCACAGATCCAGTACATAGCGTGCTGTTAACTGTTTAGATGATGAAAGCTGCCCGCCTGAATGCCGAAGGAGGAAGGCAGATCGCTCCCAAACACTCAATAATGCAGTAAATGCTCCATATCAGACACATACAGCCTGACTCTGGCCGGCGTAGCATCAAGTTGAGTCAACGAGTGGCCCATGTGGGCGGAGAAGCTGCGAAGGATGGGCTCCCGCGAGCGGCACCATGCGGTGCTCATTGGGCACCTCAGTCACTTCAAAGTACTCCAGAAATATTTCTATCATGAGATTGTTCAAGCGCTGAGCCTTCAAAAGTCGCGATACCACGGTGGTTATCCCTCCATTATCCCGTATCCTTCCTTTCTGGAGAGGCTGCTCGATAATTAGCCGTCCACATACTCCAATATTACCTGGCGCTTTTACATTATCTCGTCGTCGCTGCTGATGCTACTCTGCGGCCACAGCGCGAAGTCAGCAACTACAATTCGAGCGTCCTCCTGTAGACCATATGGGTCTGCCGATGACTCTCTATGGCTGCGGCTGCGCTAGTATACAGATAAGTCGACTTGATGCCTCGACATTTGCTTGACTCTTATATCCGCGCCGTGGGACGCGAGCGTTCCGTATTGACATAAATTCATTTGTGCGCAGCCTCGATTAGAAAGATGACTTTCCCTGGACATTGAGTCAATTTGTCGCCGAAAAGTCGCGGGATCACTGAAAATCCGCCGAGTTATACGACGACCCTTTATAAGGCTCCGCGGCTCGTTCGGTTTGCAACATTCATCTCCTCTTCGGACTACTTTTGCTCTATTATCCCGCAGAATGAGCTCCACGCAGCCTGAATATGTTTCCTCCGTCCCTCCCTCGCCTCGCTCACCAGCCAGTATCAGAACGACGCATTCAGGGCAGCAATTAGACAATACGATAGACGATGCAACCGAACGTGCGCATTCTTCCCCGGCTCTATCCTCAGACGCCCAATCCCTCTACGCTCAAAGTACCATGACCGACCGCACAGCAGTATCGCGCTCCTCCGTGCCTCGTTTTGGGTCCTTTGCCAAACTCCCACTCCTATCGAAACGTTCGCGGCCGACTACGAGTGATTCCTCCGCTTCCGGATCCAGCGCCACAGCGCATTCCGATCATTCCCTTTCCCTTCCCCAATCAGACCACAAACGAGGCGGTCTCCTCGGCGGTCTCTTTCGCAAATCCAAAGCAGAAGAAAGTGCGACACAAGAACCCTCCTCCAGTACAGACGTTTTCTCGAAGCCCAAGAACCAAAAAGAGCGTGATTGGACGAACCTCGATGGTGAGGGGAGTCAGTCGACGCCAGTCCGCGGCACGTCCGATGCAAATATCTCAGGAATAGACTCCAATAAAACGAATAGTACCGTCAGGGATCCAGTTAAAACGGTTCCCAGCGGTAAACCCCCAGCCGTAACGTTTTCTGATCTGGCATATCGCTATGGTTCTCCAGGTGGCGCCCATTCCGGCAGTAGGAGGCTATAAGGAGCCGCTATGGATGAATGAGAGTTTGTAGAGAATAAGCATGACTATATTGTTCTTTATATGGCGCCTGGGCCCTATGCATGTATCCTTGAATTTGGCAAGAATCAGTCTAATACAAATGTGGCTATTTATCCTTTGACTAGGCCTAAAGCGGTAATGAAATTTTGCGTATACAAGCTTTGAGAACGACTAATGGATCGAACGACGGATTGTTCTACCTTCAGTCTCAGACAAACATAACCTCATCTGAGAAGGTCACGAACTGAGTTTGCCAGTCATAGTCTATACCTCCCAGTTGATAATAATGAGATGCGTATTCCACAAGGTCCCTATCTTCTATTCATCTCTGTTTGCCCTTCTTTTCTTTCGGCAGAGATCCTTGCGTAGTGTATTTTTTGCTTTGTACTCGGTAGTATAGCTACGAGTGATGTTGATTATCAGCCAATCATGTCTGTCATGTCGGAAAAGAACTAAAAGTGAGCTAATACAGCCCGGAGCGTGACTACCTGCAAGTGTGCTGCTGCTTTGGAACTCGTTGATCGCTCGCAGATTTGCCACTGGCCAATGGCCTACGGCTGCTCTGCATTCTAGAGTAAAATGAGAGAATTATGATCCATGAAAGCAATAATCATTCGATTTTCATGGCACAGAAGGCCATTCCATGAAAATAACTTGAACGGCCAAGTTTGAGCGCGTGGACTGGCATGTGGCTCGCAGCTACTTGACCAAATGTGACGACTTTGGGATTGAATACCCTCATAGTACAACATTATGGGGTGCTGTTTGTGACTTCTCATTGATGGTCGTTGCCTGGCTCTCTCGTCTCTGACTTTGCTTGAGTGATGGGCTACCAGGTCAGACGACGGTCCTTGTCACTGATTACAATGCTACAAATAGCTATTTTGGTAAAGTAATGAAAGTCCTATATGCTGAAATAGGACGGAGTCAGCGGTATAAAGTATTCTGCGAGAATTCGCTTGTAGAACAATCATCAATAATGATTACTATAAATTGATTTTGATCTATTAAGCTCTCTTCATTGTCTTCGGTACCACATAAACATATGCTGGCATTCCTAGAGTCCTTGCGAGGTCACAACATCCTTGACCGGGTGGCAAGGTCTATTGAGTATCTCTTCTGGTACTACGAGAGTTGAGCGAAATTATACTCTCTACTTATTCCTGCAAGACAAGCTCACTAATGCCCAGCAGCTACAGTTGTTCAAAGCGTACTTTTGCACTCCATCGATGTTTACACATCATATCCCGATGAGTGATTTTGTCGTACGATTTTTGAACTACCTATAGTATGTGTGGTGTCATTAAAGAGATGCCAGAGGTAGGAAAATCTCCGCGTAGGCGTTGGGAGAGGAGTAGGAACAGGTGCAACATGTGAATGAAGTACCGTTGGCGTCTTCTGATATAGATACATACAGCAAGAGAAAAGAAAAACCAACAGAACTACTGTACTAGAGCGGATAGTACTATGGGCGAGGAGTAAACGTCCAGCCCGACGATCGCGCGATGGATTGTGACGAAACTGAAAGGAGAACATGACAGACACTCGGCTTAGGTACTTGATATAGGTATGAAGAATATACGTGCGCGCTGTATAGCACTATTTACATTCTCTCGTCATTGTAGCCACTCGCGAGGAACATTTCGCAAACAGGATGGTCGCCGCGAGGGACAATATGTCACATGACAAGGGCCAGGATGATATCGGGTGGCTTCGTGGTCATGACCACGGCTGTTTACAAGGTTCGAGTTACGAGGTTGGCCGGTTTATAGCAGAGGAACCTCAACCAGCGAGACACCTCCCCTTTCCAGGTTCATCGACCGCTTCATGATAAGCTATCTGTATACTTTCTACCACTGGATTACTATATGGATCATGTATAACCAGCTGCGGCCCTATGGTGGCGAGTCAAGGAATCAGCTGAGCGAGTGTACGGAGTTGAGCGGAAGCCATACCATTCTAAGGAAGTAGCTCCCAGAGATTAGACAAGCGTACCAGTGAAAATTAGCCCTCTTCCCAAGAGTCTATGCGTGTGAAATAGTCTAAATCGTCAGGCTCGATGCTTGCTGAACTGGCACGAGCATCCCTGCCTAAACGAGGCGCGGCAGTGATGAAACTTGTGTGGAAAGGGGGTAGGGATACCCGAGCGGGTGGGAAACTAGACTCTAGCTGAGTCCCCGTGTGTAGAGAAGTCGAGATAATGTCCAATCACATCACCCACACTCGAATGCAAAAAAAATTGTGCTCCCCTCCTTGCTCCCTCGCTTAGGGGCATATTCAGATTCTGGCTGGAACCGAGTACTTGGATCGACGCATATGTAAATCCCGCATGCAATAGGACGAGGCAGATTTGTTCTGTTTGGCCTTGAGAAGATCGGAAGCTAGAACACCGTTGGCTGCATGGCATTAGTGATTATGAAAGCAACCTCCAGGCGCGCCTTCTTCAGTTCTGGATTATAAATTGAGGCCTCAAATTGAGTTATGCAGTCAAATGAGAGCTACCCGGAGTATTTATATGCTGCTCAACGACCGAGCAACTTGTTTCTCCCTCTTCGGACCTCATTGGAATAAGTCAAACATGGAGTAAGACTATCGAAAACTGCATAATTACTCTATCTTAGCTAATAATGACACCGAAAGACACAAAGTTTTCTCCTCAACGTTGCAGGTTGAGCGGTTGGATAGCATCGCCTGTCGGTTGTACAAGTAAGTCTACGAGCCTGTCGGTGGACTTTTACTCTTTCATTCGTCTGTTGACCACAATATTATTTCTCAAGAGAGCATAGACTAACAGATGCAAGGGATATGGAGAAGGAGTTTCCAGTACGGCGGGACGAGATTGCGAGAGAATACTTTCGCCTACCGCCTTACGAAAAGGCATTCTGGCGTCGAAGAGCATACAGGAGCTACAAGGCGCAGTTCATCACCAGTGAAGGGGGAGGGGGAACAGTGAACTAGCAAGGCTCTATCGCCATCGAGACGCAACCACGATTTGGGAGCAATCGTCGTCGACCTTGTGTATTTAAATTGCCCAATAACTCAAGTAAGAACTATTCCCAATGCTTATGCGACACTAAGAAAACGCCATTGCTCGACTGACTGCGCGAATTTGGTTCTCCCCGTCGAGTCCGCAGGAACAGCCAACTATGAATTTGGGCTGATCATCAATGACTTGACATCCTAAATACGTTGATTTCGACGCCGAAACGTACAAAGAAGTCTCTTCTACTAAACTATGGGATGCCAGTTTTTTTTGAACGCCACCGCGCGTAGACTTTGAGCATTCCTTCTTGCGTGTCCCTTACTTCACAACCGTATGCTATCCACGGTATGGTAACCAGAATGTATACTTCTCTAAGTCAAAGAGGCAAAAAGGGCGTCATTGGACGAAACTCGACAGAGATGACGCCGAGGCGAGCCCTGCTGGAGAGATATCTGGTTCGAACAATACAGAACGTGACTCTGATGGGGTAGATGGTACTGTTAGATGTCTGCTCAGAACGCTTTCTAGTAGTGAGCCCGCCGCCGTGACTCCTCTAATCTAGCATATCGGCGTTGATCTCCAGGCGACTTCATTCCGGCAGTAGGAGGTTTTGAAGGGCTTACGTGCATGAATAAAAGCTCCATAGCGAGTAAGCGTATATATTTACCCTCCGTTCTAAAGTCTACTTGCTTGCAGCCTCCCATCTCGTTCTCGTGAACTGACGAACTTGGATACAGCAGGTCTATTCTCAAATACAATACAGATATAGCTATTTGTCCGTTGACGGGACTAGATTGGTGATATACGTCGCGTGTACAGGTTATTGAGGAGTGCAATTGATCGGACAACGATGGTTAGACCTCCTAATACGACGAACTGTCTGCATCTACTGATGGGTGCACCATATACACCACACGTCTCTGCCCCGTACTCTCCCCAAGGCTCTCGGAAGGACCACCCTCTTGCGACTCCGAGGGCAAACTTTCAAGCACATCCTCACTGATCGCTATCAAAAAGTGATCCTGAGAGAAGAAAAAACGATGGGTCAGATAAAAATCCGGATACGGTCGACCCTTCAAACGAAACGAAGGACAAACCAAAAAAACCGCACCTTGACAAGTTTCGCCAGTACCTTGACGAACAGTTCTTTCTCGTATTCCAACTCTTCTATGTTCCCAAGAGCACCTTCTTGTTCCTTCTTTTCGAGATACCAATCGATCAACGACTCTCTATCAACGCCCTTTCCCGTCTCTCTCTCCATCTCGCTGAGATAGAGGACGATCAAACTCTGCATTGTCATATACTTGTCGTGCGTGATCTTCAACTTTCGCTTCTCAATTGGCGGAGGTTGCGCAGCTGCCGCACTCGGTGTCGTCAGATGCAGTGGCCGTGGCTGATAGACGCTACCACCGGCCGTACGAGATGGGGTAGCTGGAGATGTCGGGTAAGTTTCGTGAGAGGTGCCCGGTCCACGCGAAGGAGACGTCATCGTTGCACCAGCACTAATTCCGGCATCCATATCCACATCCATCTCTCCGTCCGCTTCGGTCGTTCCTGTGGCCGTTGGGCGACCCGCCTCGCCATCACGACCGTCCTCCTCTTCTTCTTCGTCGAGATTGACATCGTCTTTCTCCACGTGGATAATGGATTGTCTTAACAGACTGTATGCCTCCCTGACGAATGCTGGAGTGATTTCTGCGGTACAATTCGCACGAGCAATCGCCTCGCTTAGGCGAATCATGCTCTCCAGTTGACGAACAGTGATGCGATACGAATTCTTTCCAACACCGCTCGCATCGTCTTGCCGAAGGTGACGATATTTCTCGACTAGAACGTCCGCCGCTTCAGGAGTGAACTAATGAATGCATCAGAATCAAATTTCTCCAAAAGAAAAAAAAATGGAGAGGGTCGTCAGGAGAACTCACTTTCGGGTTAAAGGTCCGGGCAAAGCGAATGTATCTCTGCAATTGCTCGGTGGTGAACTCCGGCTTGAGAGCTTCATCTCTCAAACGATGCACATTGACTATATGTCTTGCTAGCCGCTTGTCCTTCTCCTCGCCTACCTCATCCAGAACGACAAAGAACAAATCGAATCTTGACATAATAGGCGCACTCATTGCCACGTTCGCCCTCAATGTCCTCTTCCGGTCATACCGTCCACCAACCGGATTCGCCGCTGCCAATAGCGAAGTGCGAGCGTTAAGGGTCGCATGTATACCGGCCTTTGCGATTGAAATGGTCTGTTGTTCCATGGCTTCGTGAATAGCCACTTGATCAGCGATATCCATCTTGTCGAACTCGTCGATCGCACAGATGCCATTA
>WSTO01000175.1:0-21020 GCA_019627685.1 Serendipita sp. 399 | reverse complement strand
TCACGGCTGGTCGTGCCTGCTTTAGCCATATTTCGATTGAGTACATTGGCACGCATGGACGTGGTAGTGACGCTTTCGACTTCTGGGTCTATCTTTTCCTTGGGCACTGATACTCGTAATCCCGTACGGGTGGAAGCACCTTTGCCATTGGTACCAGTACTTCGGAGGTCCGGAACACTGATCTCAAGTTCTACGAAATTGAACGTCAATATTGGTATAAATCTACATGCATTGACGCGTACCGTGTCCGATTTCGGTTAATGACCATGCTTGAAGTGGATCGAACCCTCCTGCAAGTCTGACATTCATCCAGTGCTTTCGTAGCCATCTGATAATTTCCATTCTCGTTTCTTCTACCCTTGCTCTTACTGGAGAGTTACTTGGGAGTAGTGTCGCCGCAGTGTCTGTCGGATTCGGTCGTAGCAAAATGGATGAGACGAGTGTCTGCAGGTGCCATCAGAAAACGTCGCTAGAGAACAGTCTGGTACGGACTTGGTAGACTTTTGGGGCACTTTTGTCACCTAAACCTCTTATAACACTGCTCATGATCCACGAAACCCTGTCCAAGTCTTGGAACTGTGTTCCGTCAGAGTCCATGATCTCTAGCCACTCTTGTTGCTCGAAACAGGCTTCACTCTGGTCACACATGACTTCATCGATTGCTTTCTGTGCTCTTGAGACCAGGTCATGAATAGATTCTCGCCATGAATCGTTGACTGCTTCCAAACGAGTAAAGGCCGCCTCCGACGCAAAGAGTAATGGGAAAATATTTTGCGGAGTGGTTCTCTTCTTTAAACCGTTCAAGACCAAGGCACGGGTTTTTGTCGATAATGAGGCGAATTCACTTGTACACCAGCCTTCACCGAACATTCCTACAAGGCCCCTCATGGCGCCTCGATCCAAGAGTTTGTTTCCTATATCTGGAGCTTGTGAAAACTCCAAAACCCTGGGTATCCTACGCTGGCATTGCCTGCACCGACACCCGCCCACACCCCATTTTCCAGCTGTTATCTTCTCGTATTCTGGTAGGGTCAAATAGGCGTGAAATAGCCCGTGGAGCATTTCTTCTGCAATATGCGCCTCTGTCTCCGTCCTCATGCTGGCGATAAGGAGGTACTGGGCGGAACGGTAGATGGCGAATGCAGTATCGAGATCAAACGTTCTGTGGGAAAAGTTCAATGTACCAGTGTACATAAAACCCAAAGCCCAATGGAGAGAGGCGGGAGTGAATGCGGTTGAGGGTAGGTGTAGCGTTAAAGGAGTTCCATCACCGGGAGATGCTGGTCGCTGAAAGGAAGATTGCAATGCCTTGTGGAAATAAGGAGACCTGGATACCAACACAAATTGGTGACTGAAGAAGACAACTGCAGTCTCCTCCGCCTCCGCAGGTAAATTCGACTTTCGAAAGTCACCTTGCAAAGCTATCCTGACGTCCGAGAACAACCTTGCTCTCCACATATAGCAAAGGTCTTTCCTTAGCTTGTCTATACGATCTTCCTCAGACTCGTGATAGTCCCGCTGTTCTGGTGCGTCGAAGAGGAACTCGAAAGCCTCTCCTAGTCCTTGTGCAGTATACAGGTACTCCAATTGATTTGAGAAGAGAGCCGGGTTGTGAGAAGTTGCGAGACGTAATATGCCGCCGTCTCTCTGGGAAGACGGGGAGCCCGCTCGCTCGAATTCAGGCATGAGACTGCCAGTTGGAGATGGGAGGTTGAGGCTCAGAGAGTACGACGATTGTTCTGGTCCAGGAGAATCCCCATATGGGTCCGGAGTGGCAGAAGGCGCTGGTCGAAATGAAAAGTACTGAGCTTGGAAACTGGTAGGTGCTCTCGAGTACACGATGGCTAAGATATAGGAAAGGCAAATCAGATGACGTAGAACAAGATAAGACTAAGTGAGCGATATCCAGGCTCCTAAGATTGCAATCGTCATTGTGGCTCACCTTTGTGACCATATACTTCCTCTACATCGGTCTCACCATCTTCAGAAACTTCCCATACAACGTCTGGATACCGCTCTCGAGCGTGATGAAAGAGTTTCTTGAGATCGGCTTGCCAAATGCTGGTAGAATTCGCATTTGCCTCATATAGCTTACTCTTCGGCAACGCAAGAGCCATTTCCGGGCTTGATAGTTGCTATATCCTGGCGTGTTGAGGGTCTACGATTCTGATACGGATGACGGAGAGCCTCCCGGCCACTGCCTAGTCTGAGACGGGCCAACACGCGGTCGAGAGACAGTTGCGCACTGCTCTGAGTACCGCGAGATGTTCGATATTTTTGTCGTCTGAGCTTGTCGTCCGACCGTCGATAGCTGCAGGGTCTCAAGATGCGAAACAAACCAAGCCCGCTTTGAATTCCACCACGCCCTTTCATCTGGACACATTGTGAGTCCCGCTGTCCGTAAAGTCACAACGTATTGATTACACGACATTCTAGTATGATAGATGTCTTTTCTTTTCACTCCGGCCTCAAGTCGACAGGCTCACGTTAAGCACTCTCCCTCCTTAACCATGGAAAGAGGACTCCCGCAAATAAGAGCCCCAAAGCCTAGAAAATTGAACGGAGAAGCAACATTTCATAAGAACGCTGATACAGGAATCGATTTGGATGGCGTTTTAAAGGAAGGTTACGTTTCGGGTGATGTCCAGTGCGTTTCAAATATCCTTAAGCTTTGATTAGATGTCTAAATGAACTTAGGAGTATATCCCCCTCTCCGGATAGCGCAAGGTTCCCATTCGAGCCTGCAAGACGCTCCTCCACTTTCCTCGACCCATCATCCTCCAGTACTCTTCATCCCAGGAGACCATCAGCTACCAGCCATGCTTTCGGTGGACAGAACCCCTCCACGAGACAGTTGGCTCATCAAAGAGAAGAACGCGAGACTGAGAGACGTCGACGCATGAGACGAGCAGGTGGAATTGTCGATTGCGGGACAATCAGCGTACTTGCTGTTTTCATGGCAATCTGTTTGATAGCCATATTACTCATTTATTTCAAGATTCGATGACAGTGACTAGCATGATGGGACGACAGTTAGCAGACAAATCATTTTGTCACAAGGCTCATTTTCCCTCTGCGTGGATCCAATTCATAATCTCGTGCTGCAGACATTTCAATGAGCTGCGATTAACGACATAAAGCCTACAGGGTCCTGGCCACTATAGACTGAGCAATGCTCAATCCCCATCCTTGTTGTATAGTACAATCTAATTATTCTTAATACTAATCACTCCCGTCGCACCTTCTTGCTGGCACCATCATCCCCTTTTTCCGTCTCGCGTTCCCTCTTCCCTTGGCCAACCGGAGATGTTCCTAGACTAGTTAAAAGAAGTCCAGTATTACTGTCTCCTAGACCCAGAGCCGGAGAAGTCCCAGAAGAGAGAGAAGACTGCGATGTATGCGGTCGTAGTGTTCGCCTCGAGTTCGGCTTAGGCGAGCCAGTAGATCCTGCAAATGAAGGTGCTACGAGAGTAAATGGATTGCCTTCATACAATCTACCGCCCCCAGATCCAGTAACAGTCTCGTTGGGAAGACCAGTTGTGGATTGTGCTGGAGTAGTCGCAACCGACACATTTCTAGAAGCTTCTTGCTCGAATCTGAGAGGAGTGTGCTTTATTATAGAGCGAAATCCGGCTTGAACAAGTCCGTATAAGCTATTGGATTTCCCGTCAGCGCGAAAGGATGGCAAAGCCATGGAGCTGTCCCACCTTCTGTCTCGCGTGAAGATTCGTAAGTTTACTTCTGCGAATCTCGTGGGAAATGTCCGACTATAATCCTCCGGTCGGGCGTGTGTTGCCTCTGCGGAGCAGCAGTCAATGACAAAGTTTAGACGACATGGGTAACATACTGTTTGGGTTGTGCTTCCCGTAGAAGCTGCATAAAGTTAGTATATAACCGCGGAAATAGCTCACGGAGATGTCTCACAGGACAAGGTCGATTGGATTCCTGTCCCCCATTCCGAAGTGAACGAAGGTCGAGTCCACGATAATGTCGTCAGGAAGTACTTCCCTTGATTGCAACATGTTGAGTTCGTGTGTTCGGATTCTATTGGCTGCTTGCGCAACGCGCTCTGATGTAACGAGTGACTTGATCTTCTCTTCCTCCTCGGGATGCAGATATAACATGTCGACACATTTATATAACGACCGAGTACGGAGACGAAGCACTATCTCCCTAGCCTTTTCCAGTTCCTAGGAGGTTAAATTGTCAGCTGTTGATCAGTGAATTGCAACAGACCCACAGGTTGGGTTGAGCGTTCAATTTCTTCTAAGATCGAGTCGGTCAAAAACACATATCTTTGAGGGTCATCCACTTGTTCCGAGATCTTGAGATAGGAGTCGGCCGCTAGCATCGCATCTACCACCATATACTCTATTGCCTTTGCTGCATGGTGCGTGTAGACTGGAGGTCGACTTAGGCAACGCACGTTAAAAAACATAAAGATCATTTACCGCGTTTGTGAAGACTCCATCGTTCTTGAAAGAGAAGAAAAACGTTGGTGATATCTTTGTTTGAGTACGCGATATGGTTGCCAATAACACGGCTCGAATTGATTAACCTATATCATCTTAGTGATATAATTAGATTTTGACCCCACTCGTACCGTAGAGCAGCAAGATTGCACTTGTCTCCTCCAACCTGGTGAGTGTCACGAACAATATAGTCATATCTCATAGGTTTGAGTCATTGTCTATGTAGTCTCGGAGCAACTCACTTGTCTACATCGATTCCATTTTGCTTGTTCGCCACAATTTCGAAGAGGTATGGCTTCTCTTGATTCTGTGGATGCCTGTCTTTCCCTGCAATGAGGTCCCGAACGAATTCAATGTCCTTCTTCGGTAGGTCAATATCGTTCTCTGCTAACATCGCTTCGAACATTAGTTCAGAGGCATCCTCATGTTTCCAGTCGTATCCGGGACTATCGATAAAGCCGGTTAGACTAGATTAACATGCTTATCATCACTTTACCGGGCACTAATGTACGATTCAGTGATTTAGACAAGAGTATAACCTTGATACTCACCGAGGGATAAATTGGCCATCGAAAACGTGACTGAACGGACCATGACCTATCGACATTAGACCGGAATGATACATATGATTCGCTTGGTACCTAAATCATGCAATAAACCTGCCAAGCGTTAGATTCCGTTTCTTGCAAACAGCAAGTTGGACTTACCAGCAAGTTGAACGCATCGACGATCCCGCGGTGTGATATCCAGGTTGGACTGGCGAGAGAGATGTTCGACCATGACCTTCGCTAGGTGCATTACTCCTAAGGAGAAGTCAATTGTCTGGGTCAACTAGGAGAGGATTGTTGTACCCAGGCAATGTTCGAATCGATTATGGGAGCTGCCTGGCCAAACATAGTATGCGGTTCCAAGTTGCTTGATATTCCTGAGTCTTTGAAACTGGCGGCTGAGGCGAGGAAACGGTCAAACGGTCGTGCCCCACCCACCCGGGTTGAGGTAAAGCAGGCAGCTGGACTAACGTATCGATAAACTTCGTAGTGCAGATCATTAGGAATAGTCCGAAAAGACGTTGTCTACGCTCACCTGGCCGAAGAATGGCTCAACATATACTTTCGTAGTAAGAATAAGTCGCCGCTAGAACACTGGAAACCATGAACACACTAAAGTCGTAAATGGGGTCCTTGATGCTCCTGATCACAAGGTTTGGCGAGCCTTCGCGGACAGGCGAGGCGGACATGGTCGAGAGATAGCTGGAAACCGTCGGACCGGTTGAATCAACACCGTAAGAAATTATTCAAATTGGATACGTAAATTTGGTGGTCTTATTAGATGATATATTATTATGTAGTAATTAATATCAAGTTTACATAATAAATAACATCGGTGTCCGTCGAGTTCCGCCCTTCAAACCCTGGTGAGTACTACTCTTACGGAGCTTCACCTAAGATCATGTTTTGGGGGTTGAGGGCAGTTTTCGAATGTGGGGCCTCCTCCAGGAGACGGAGTAGCTGCAAGCTGGTAAAGGATGAGCACTTAGCGGCGGCGACATCGCACAAACACAAACCTTGATTGTCTGAGCAGTTGTATAAACTGAGGCAATGACACCAAACGTTATCATGGCATAGTCAATCAATCGTTGTCGCTTTGTTCGCGCACAAGCTTTGAGATGGAGCATTGCGGGGTAGACGAAACAGAGGGGTACACTGGCATTGCAAATAGTTTAGCGCTCACTGGTTCTGAATAATTATAAGGGCACGTACCATGCAAAGCTTCCAACAAACGCGACAAACTTGTCCAGGTCACTTGCCCCTGCCCAACTGACAAAGTAGGTTGCAAGAACAACACACAAACGGAAGAAGTTCTTTTGCCATTTGACTCGCACATCCATTTTACCGCTTCGGGTGAATAGCCAATTCTCCATAATGCGGAGTGCTGGGAACAGCTGAAGTGGAGCCGATAGCAGAATGGCAAGGGAGTACAGGAATTGAACAGCTTGCACAAATTTCTGATCTTGAGGCAAGTTTTTGATGACGACTGTCTGTATCTCTTCGCCATAGGCAGCATACGATAAAACCCCCGCGCCTCCAAAAAGGACTGCACAAAGTCAGACGCCACGGATAAACCAAAGAAAGTGACCCACAAATCAGGAAAAACATGACACCAGTAAGGACGCCTGGGAATTTGTGGGGTTCACGCATAGCGTCGGTGATTGGGATCACCAATCCTACACCTTCAAAGGAGAATACTGCAGTTCTAGAGTGCACTCAGAGAATGTCGTGACTACTATTCTGAAACACTAACCCGATAAGTAGAGGGAAGTCTCGTTCATTGAACCATCGTATAGGTGCGACCCCTCGCTCCACTATAACAACCACTTCGTTCCATGCGATATAGACGATACCAATGAGAATGAAAACGTCGGCAATCAGTGCTGTCAAGCTGAGCTTTGCGAGATTGCGAATCATTGCCAGAGGTAAGAAGATGATAAGTTGAGCAAAAATCAAAAGTTGAACTGGGACAAGTGTGGTACATTTGGAGACAGACATAATGAATGCCTGGCGTGAAAAAAGGAGCGTAAGGACCTGGATGATCAATGCAAAAGAACCGCACCTGTAGATTCTCCGCAACAAAAATGGTATAAGCCGCGACGAATCCAAGTTGTGAGATGACTATCGATATCAGGATGGCCCGTCTCATCCACTTTCCATAGATTGCACCTCCGATATCTTGGACAGTTGATCAATTGGTGGTCGAAAGTACAATATAGACTAACCTCCAAAGCTCCCCGGTACAACTGTCTTTGTATCGACAAGGAGCAAAAACGAATATAGAGAGATCAAGGCAATCAAGACGAGGGTGATGGCTGAGAAGAGCATGCCCCCGTTCGAAAATCTGCTTGTGGTCACCATTTGTACCAAGAAGAAAAGCCACCGGACTCACGCTTTGCCAAGAAATAGGATGCCAGTGCCTATGAAGGCCTTCAAGAGCTACGCTACGTTAGCCAAAAATGTTATAATGATGCGCTCCACAGACCATAAGAACTGCCTGTGTCACCGTGGCATCGCCATGAGAGCCTACACTCATGCGTCGACTGCGCCTCTGCCGGCTCATGCTTCGTCTACTGACTCTTCGGTGTAGAGTTGCATCCGGTATGAGGGGGGTGGCTTCAGTTATCTCATCGGGTGATATTTTTGAGGTTGACATCGGTTCTTGCGCCGCTCTTATCCTGGATAGGCGACTAGTACCAGGAAGATCGGTGTCTCTGCGAAGAATGCTCGTCGAGCGAGACGGTTCACCTTGAGTTGGAGATCTATATACTGGCAGAACTTCTTCTTCTTCGATTGTATCCAAACTCTCATCATCTGAGTCTTCCAGATCTTCACCAGCGAAGTGTCCGAAAAGGTACAAAAAGTCGATGAATGTAGAGGTCACGGGGGGTTCCTCAAGCCCGTTTAGGGTTGCGTGCAGTAGAATATAGTTTCTTCTAAATCCTCCAGGTTCATGAATATGTTCGAATGCAGGATCTTGTTCTGTTGTGTGTGCTGGCACAATTACGGATGTTGCTCGTGGTCTTATCTTCCTATGAACTCTCTCTTGATATTTGTATATGTCGTGACTGGCACAAGGTCGTTATTCACCTTGGTGCAAGATCCGACGAGCGCATGCAAAACTCACGTAATATCGCCTCCAGGCGCATTGTACGGTATTGGGAATGGTTCGAGGGTATCTTCGCGTGGTACCGGTGATTCTGATCGAGACGGCAGTTGCGACGCGCTTTTGTTGTTTGCTGGTTCATGAACTGATGCACGTCTGGAGGAATGGATAGACGCTGCCCTACTGTGTCCTAAGCGCTGCTCGCGGGAGACTAAGTGTTTTCGCAATACTTTGATCTTGTCCTCTTCACTTAGAAGCGTCGTATCTGGTTGTTCAGGCAGTGGGTTAGCATCGGCACTCGGTTCAAGCTGAGTGGACCGCGGATGTTGAGGTCTAAAGTCGACAGAGGAAGAAGGTCTAGCAGGTGATCCAAGCACCAGCGGAGTAGCTACTGGTGGAGAGCGAAAAGGGGGGATCGATCCAACGGGTGGAGTCCCAAATTGTTGTCTGAGCTGCCTCAAATCGGGCGTTTGAGCAACATTTCCTTCATTTCCATCATCATGTAGCTGTCGTTGGCGCGGGCTGCCAACAATTGAACGAGGCTGAGATGGTGTGCTCATTGATCAGGTCCAAGTTGCATTTTGGACCCCAACTAGTACTGTCGCCGCCATCGACATCTTGGAATTTACCATGAAAACGTTTGTGGATCCCATGAGTTCTACTTCCAAAGAGGAGCAGATGGTTTTGCATTCGAACAAGGATCGGCTAGCTGTTGCAGAATCTTCGGAGAGATACGCTGAATGCGAGGCCTGGGAATCCCTGGTTGCCGACACAGACCCATTTGGGACACGAAACGTCTGCGAATTGATCCGAAGCATCCTTGGAGTGCCCAGTTCTAGCGGCCATATGCCGCCCTTCGTCAACAGTACTGACCCCGTGCCTATGGGTCCCTAATCCCTTTCTCCCTCCCCCACCCTCCATCTCGTCAAGGATACGTGTCGGTTGTCTATGGAGGTCGTGGATGACCAGGACACTAGCAGGCTATCGTTCGTCAAATTTCCGTCCTATCAAGGGCACCATTCGAAATTTTAACGAAATTTATCAGATATTCGGGTCAATGGATTGCCTCAGACGTCTCTGGTGCAGACGGTGGGACTATTCACAGCTCTAGTGATCCCTCTGCAGTTGTTACTCTGAGATTTAGTGGTTAGTGCTCGCTAACGCCATTAGCCGTGCACCAGTTCGACGGCTTATTTCGCTATTGACAGGAACGTCTGTTCAAATCGATGCCCTACGGTCACAAAACGGGGCAAACTTCACAGTCAGGTTGGATAACTCGATTTATGGACCCTACTCCCTCTACGGCGTCAATGCTACGGTCAGCAACGTATGGAGCCAAGACCGTCTCGACGCAAGCGTAACACATACAATCGAACTTCGTAAGGCCCAAGGGTCGGGCGAAGCTTTGGCCATCAATGTAGATCGCTTCCGGTCAGTCTGATCCAAAATTTTGGTATCGGCAGCATTCTCACGCATTTGTACCTAGAATTGCCTCCGTCCCATCCTCCACTATTACATCCGCCTCGACTTCTTCCCGAAGCACGACCTCTTCGAGTAGTGCTAGGAGCTCAAGTATGTCAAGTCTTATCAATCAATGTCCCAATACGACGGAATTGTCATCTCTTCCACCTACCTCATCATCCTTACCATCTAGTCTATCATGTCCACCGTCCCTGTCATCTCTTCCGCCGACTCTGTCGTCTCTTCCACCGACCCTATCGTCGTCATTGCCTCTTCCACCTAGTAGCACTCCTTCATCTTCTCTGCCTACTATTCCATCGCCAGCGATGCCCCCTTTCCCAAGCGAGACGTCCTTGGATGTCCCTGATCCTGATGAAGCGCCGGCCACAGATTCCGTCGTGGATTCCGCCGTAGACTCTTTCCAAGACCCACCACCTATAGTACCAAACTCGCCACCTGAAGTTGCTGACGAGTCGGATGATCCCTTAATAATAGACGCAACATCATCATCCATCCGAACGTCAAGCACTCTTTCCAACTCAACCTCTTCTCATAGCTCGACATCACATTCAACCCACGCCCCGGCAGGACCTCTAACCCTCACATTACCAGCTCAAGGCACCACTTCCCCCTCTGCATCCAATTCCTCCGACTCCAATATTCCCCCACAATCCAAAACAGGAGTAATTCTTGGCTCCGTCGTTGCCGTGATAATAGCTTCATGTTTGCTGACCATACTGGTTGTATGGATCCGACGAAGAAGAGCGAAATCCTTGGAAAACGACCTCAGGCCAAGCACGACTCCTGCATATCAAACCACGACCGCCAGTAAACGGATACTGAGCCCTCTGAGTATCTATAGGCATCGAGGATCACCGAGCAGTGGTGGAGGAGGGCAGTTCCCTTTCGGACGAGGAAATAGTTTGTACACGGAGACGCGGGAATACGGATTCGGAAGTAATAGCAATCAAGTGCATCCAGGGCCATCACCTGTTGCTCACACCCAATCCTCAAATTCTCCGCCTGTCGGTGGTGCCAGCGCCGAAGGTAGACCAATCTCTTCCGTTGAAGAGGCGTCTGCACAATATACGTTTTATCCATCGACCACTACCGCCGCCCAGGAATTCCATACGTCGAGATACGCGGAATCTGTATCGTCGGAGTATCCTTACACTCTTGCTTTCCATTCTGGGGCACCAGGCGGAAGACCTTAGCTTCGGTGCGCGTAGGGACATTTGCGATTATACGATTTGTATGCTTTTACATATATACAGCGATATGGGAGCAGGATCTTGTTTTAGACATGAAGTGACACCAGTAAAACGTATCATTGTGGTCGCGATTTATTGATGATTCAACGCTTTTTCTTCTTGATATCCTCATCCTTTACTGCATGCAGCATGACCTTGGTAGGGACGGAAGGAAGCATGCCAGAATAACCCTGCGGAAAGATGGTTGGAGGCGTCGTTGGGGGAAAGGTTGAGACTTACCTTCGACCAATCATAGGAGATAGCGTAGGCAAATATAGAGCCAGTCTTGCTGAACGCCGTGGCTGTTATAGGTCCCGGGCACCTTGGGAAAGCTGATCGAGCGGTTAGCAGAGTTGAGGAATGATCAGCAAAGATACTTGCTTTTTAGCCTGGTTTTGCTGTCCTTATCCCAGAAATTGATTGTACCATCGGAACCCGCTGTACTAAATGTGCCATAGCCCTGGTGGAAGGTGATCGCATTGACTGCGTAAACACCTTGTTGATCCTTCGACCCGTTTTGATCCTGACGATGGCACTTGAAGGAGAAATTGGAGCTGGATTCTTTTTCTTCCACATACCTAACGAAGGGTCAGGAACCACTTATGCCAGTTGAACAAAACGTACTGGATCGCAACGCGCCCTTCGACACTTCCCACTGCAAAGCCAGAAGCATTAGGAAAGCATGCTACAACTCGAGTTTGCCATTTTAGGGGTGATGTAATACTCTGGTCAAGGTGTCAATATGCCATTTTGCTTGAAGGAGAAGCGACAATACCTTGAAAATAGTCGTTGGATTGTTGAGATTGACTATCTGAATACTTCTTTCCGCATTTCCAACGACCATCAGTGGGTATTGTATGTCCATGGTATAGACTCGCTCTGCCATAGTCAGGGATGCAATGGGATTTGGTGACCTAAGGTCCCAGTACTGGCCTCTGCTTAGTTGAAAAAAAGTGAACACAGAGGACGAGAAATACCTTGACAGTTTTGTCCCAGCTGCCAGTGGCAAGAATACCACCCGACGGCGCCTCTACCCAACGAACACAACGAACAGCAGCCTCGTGCGCGCCGACTTGTTGACTCGTGCCTGTATTCAGGTCGAACATCTTTGCAGCCTTGTCAACTCCACCCGAGAATAGCTTGGAGCCATCTTTATTCCAACAAACATCGAGAACTGGTCCGTCATGCGTATACGCAGCCTTGCCCTGGCTCTGGCCTTGATTGTTGATTTCGTAGATCCTCACCTATGTAGCGGAATTCTCGTTAGCATTGAACTAGATGTAAGGCGCATGCGCTGTCCGAACCAACTCACATTGTTGTCCCAGCTGCCGACTGCCAAATAGTCCGACTGAGGGGCAGACGAAAATGCGAGAGAAGAGATAGAGTCTGAAGGAGGATCCACCAATTCCGCATCCTTGGATTCTGTCGTTGTAGTGGTGCCTGCCCCAAAGAAAGCCATGGTTGGCGCCAACTTGTCTTTATTTGGGCAACGCGTTACCGCGACTTTTTACATGTGCGATACCAAGGCACAGATTTGATTCTTATCATTGAAACAGGAGAAAAAACTACTAAAAGGACAAAGGGCGACTATAGGAAATAAACCCACCAGGGAGACACTATAACTATATAGAAAGCTATATAAAAGAGCATTGGATCGTTGTTGCGTGAAACATGCATGAAACGTCATGAGAGTGAATATGAGCATTGTGACGAGTCTATGGGGGTGCAGGAAATTGAAGGACGGCTTGAAGAAAGCCTATGAGCTTCTCCATGCTGACCATAAAGGCATGAGAGAACCTTGTCCAATCCAGCCGGTGAAGCATGCCAAGTGGAATTGGCATCAGAGAGGCAAATTGCTTTAAGACGGCAAGTTCAGCGGCAGAACTAGTAGGCCGAGGTGTGTAAGGGATGGAAATCGGGCCATCTGTTGCAGTAACAACAGCCGCTGGTGTTGCCGCGTCTTGGGTAGGGTCCGCTTGGGCTTGTTGCTGGCTCGATGTCCAACTCAACGGTAAATTAGAGAAGACCCGCATATCGCGAACCTCTTCCCGTATGGAGAACATGAACCACAATATTGCCAAGGATGTGAGGACGGGAATCGCCTCAAACAGGCGGCGTAACAGCCATCCTAATGAATGGGCAATCCGTAATGATACACCTGGACCTGCATCTTGTTGTATGGCCTCAATCTGAACTCGAACTTGTGGATAGAAATAGCCGGGGAGCCGATAATGTGAAATCCGGCCGTCCTCTTGTTGATGGAAGTTGGATAGGAGTAAGGGATCCTTATAACCTATGAGCGCATTAGTTAAATGAGAGCACACTGGCTATGTATGTATATCTACCTCTTGGGGTATGGATATTGGCAGTGTAGGTGCCAACGCTGAGGTGGAAGGAAGGGAGAAGGATTGCCAATTGCTCGCCTCGTGATGTTATTTTCTTGCTGGGTTTGGCAGGATCCCGTGCGACGAGGTAATGTAGTTCAAGGTTCCCCACGACCTTTTCAGGTGCTACAACCCGAACCCAACTGTCCATATCTCGAAGAGCCATGTCATTTATCTCCTCCTTTTTGAGTTCGCCAGAAGCTGTGGTGAACTCTGTCATTTTCATATTGCGTTCGTAGACTTCCGGATCGTCTGCGTCATCTTCTAACATGCCACCGCGGGGAAATACCTCCACAGGGAGATTCATCCCATCCGCAGTGGCAGAGACAATTTCGATGGCAGCGTCGCCACCATTTGCTAGTGACGAGGGTATACACACACCAAAGGAAAGGACGCCGTCGGTAACGGCCACCACAGGCACCGTAAATTGCACGGCGTGCGAATGTTGCTGAGACGTTGGAAGAAGCGTAACACTGGCGCGAACCCAAGGGATGGGATATGACGAGCCTCTCGAAGCGGGTGACGATATGAGATGGGCTCTGGGTGTTTTTGGAGTGCGAGCCATTCTAATTGGGCTGTCATGAACAGCGCGACGAGGAGTAGCTTGATATCGTGAGATAGGAGAATCTCTGGGGCTTTCCAATTTTCGGGGTGTCATAACAATACTAATGCCGTTGTCGGCGCGGAGAGTCGTCCTCCTCTTGAGCGTTTTCCGTCGAATTGGGGGAGTGTGTGCACCATTGGTCAAACCAGATCGTGGTGGACGCTTTTCCTGTGGAAGAATCACCTCGACTGGTTCTCGCATCTCCGATGTTACAGAAAACTCCGTTCGAGACTTTTGAGCGGGCAGCACTTTGAGTGTTGGCAGCTCCAGCGCGTCGTCATCTTCATCGTCGTCTGGATCCGCTTTCCTCGAGTTTTCAACTAGGATAATGCCCGATATCTTGAAGTGAAACTCGTTTTTGGGTGGTGGTGGAAGGCTTCCGATGTTTAGAAAGAGGGTGATTGGCTTATTCGGTTCTTTTGGCAAAATGATTGCCGAGGAAGCAGAGGAGTTTCCATAAGGCGTTCCAGTAGAGTTGATCATAGACACGGTGGGCGACGGGGTAGTTTCGAAAGAGTAATCGGGGAGCAATGAATTGGTTGGAAGGGCAGTTTGCATCAAGGAGGATCCGGCATACGAAGACGTTCGTTGTAGACTAAAGTTTGAATGAGATATTCGGCTGCTCACTTCCTCGAGTTGGTGCTCGTGATCGAGCGTTGGTGTATGGGCACCGTCGACCCCAGTGAGCGTTGCATCCCCACTGACTTCCCAGTGGTTGTCATCTCCAGCCCAGGTGATATTCCTTCCCTTTCCATCCAGCATGACGTCGAGACCCACCTGGATAGCGACGCCTGGAAACCACAGACCCTTACATATCCCTTCATACTCAAATTTGATCTTTGCGCGACCTTCTCCATCCATTCCCAGAATTGTGCAATGAGTGAAACCGTTGGCTTCTTCTACTCCAATACGATGTCTCCCATCAGAGGGAGCGCTTGGTCCCTGACTGCGACTAAGAGGGGCCGCCCACCGGATTCGTATACGGTCGGTCGAGGGAAATGTTCCCTGTACCCCCCCAATGGACGACACATGTGTGCTCGCTTCCACCGAGTCCTCGAGGGATATCTCGTCGTCCGCCATTTGTTCGTAAGATGTAGAGCGAGAGCCGTATGACGGCTTGTAAGAAACTATAGGATCAGAGGAAAGGTCCCAGGGCGGAGGATCTTCGCCGGAAGACTTCCGTTCAGGAGATGCTACCCGTAACTTGATGTGGTTCGATAGACATCGTGGTAGAGGTAAGGAAAGCTGTATGCATTGGGTCAGCCTCGATAGCGACCCGTAATGATATTTAGACAAACCTGGTAAGGAGATCGCGGAGGCCTCGACAGAAAGGGGACAAATATCTCCACACCAGCCATGAAAACGATATTCTTGCCCTCCACCAAGGAGCCCCTTCGGAGTCGAGGGGTGCGGTCGATGTTACTGTCTGCCAATATAGCCCCCCGAGTGGGGAGAATACGCGGTAAAATAAAGCATATGTGAAAGTTGGAGACATTGATTTCACCAGTGACGGACAAGGGCAATGGCGCTGCTGCTGCTGCTCGACGCGAGCTGCTTGGATCGGCTGGCGAAGCAGCGGGAGGTGTCGGTGGAGGAATGCCAAGAAACGTATAGTATGATTTGTTTGACCGTGGAGGAAGGTTGAGAGAACGAGCAGCCTTGTGCAACAAAGGAACAGCCGTTGAAGAAAAGGCGTAGGGTGTTGAAGAACTGTCCAAAGGGTGTACTTTGGATGTCACTATCCGTACATTTTCCTAGGTCACAGTTAATCAATGAACAAGACGCGCAAACAATGACCAACTTCAGGAAATAGTGGAATGGATGAACCCCCAACCAGGCCGTCCAGAGGTAAAACGATCTGTCCAAGCAAAATAATTCAGCGTCTATTCACCATTACGAGGGAAAAACTGCAGAAAAACGCGCCTTCATGTACAGTCGTAGCGATGCTCCCTCGTCTGCTCCATTACAACGTCCCTCAATTGCCAGCTTTTGTACTATTCTCGATGAAAGAGTATTATTTTGAAGTGTCCCCACGGTTGAAGGAGCGCTCTGCGACTGTGGAGGTGGCGAGAAAGTCCGCAACGACGCGGCCATCGGATCCAGAGACTCGCGTAGTATATACGAATTGGATCTACGCGCTGTAGTTGGTGATGCGACCCCGAAAATTATGGGCACCAGCGGAAAGGACAGTCGTGTTGCGGTTCAACAACTACTGAACCAAAGCGCTGGACTCAGGGGGGACTTGGTTCCGGCGTGGACATTAAAAAATTCAGCAAAACCCATAATTAAATTGTGAAGTGTCAAATTGCCCACGCTCACCATACCTAATCATCATGCCAGCTTGAGAGTGATAAAAAAGGAGCACAAACTTGGGATATTGCAGGAAACGAGACTATAAAGACGATACAACGAAATATCATTAGGGAGACAGAACATAATATCGATAGCAACGGCTGCCTGGCTCGACTGGAGACGGCGGATGGAGCACGATAGAATCACATCAAGTCATAACTTACTACTCAAACTATGTCAGCCAGCTATCAGCTATGCTAATAGCTCAGGGTGCTACCCTCAGTGCCATTGTGACGCCGAAGGCATATACACCCCCGCCTGAGTAGGAGGCGTCTGTTGACCAGGGCCATACTGTTGGCCAGGATTAAACCCTCCATTCGTATAATTCTGAGGTGCTTGCTGCCAACCACCGACTTGACCCTGCGGTGGAGCCTGAGATTGATACTGTGATTGCGTAGCATACTGCTGTTGCTGTGGCTGCTGTGGTGCATAACCAATGTTGCTCTGCCCACCGTATGATGCCTGCTGAGTATGTTGGAAGCCTTGTGGTGCCGGAGGCTTCGGTAGTGGCGGTGGGGGCCCTGGTAAGGGCGTTGCTGAGGGCGCAGGAGCACCAATATACAGTGCTGACTGAGTTTGAGCAGGAGGATTTGGTAAGGGTGGAAGTGGTAAACCCGAACGCCCAGATCCTCCTGTGTTGTTGGCCGAGATCGTACCTGGGGGTACTTGTTGTGGGGATGCCGTAGGAGGAAGTGGGAGGATTTGGGTTGCCCCATACCCAAGTTGTGCGCCGGAAGATGTCACTGGTTGAGAGGCAGGTACACCGGGTACAGGAAGCGAGGAAGCACGATGGGCTTGGATAGGAGGAGGGGGAGGAGGTGCGACGAATCCAGTGCCCACTGGTGGATTTGGAGCGTGATTCTGGTTCTGAATCGAATTCAATTGCGTCTGTACACTTTGTGGGCCATGATTGAATGGACTCGCAGTCGGGAAAGTAATTGGCTGCTGTGGTGGTTGATCCGGTAGCGGTCTACCCTGACCTTGCTGTGTCTGTGGTTGCAGCTGCTGGTACGATATAGGTGCCTGCTGTTGTGGTGGTTGCTGTTGTTGGTGTGGTGCGCCGAACGCCTGTACAGGTGGAGCGGAAACCGATGGTCCTGGTGGAACGACTTGTAGCGTGCTTAGACCAGGATTGGCGGGAGGATTGGCAGCAGGATATGAATTTGAATGATGCTGGAAGGGCGGCATCTGAGGTTGCACCTGAGGAGCTGGGGTTTGACTCGGATATCCAACAGGGTTCTGGAAATTGTGGAAACCCATGGACGATGAAGGAGGAATGTAGCTTGGTACCGGAGTTGCCGATGGGTGAGGCGCAGAAAATCCAGAATATACAGGTTGGAAGCCGGACGGTTGAGGCGTCATCGTTGGCTGCGGCGGTACAAATCCTGACGGGGCAAAGGAAGATGTGTTCTGCGAGTATAGGTTACTCGTGTACTGCGCTGACTGAGAAGTTTGGTAATACGCAGATGAAGGACTGGCAGAAGCGTATGGATCGGGCTGCGGAACGGTGATATTAACGTCGTAGGGATTTGGGCCGTAGGCACTTTGGTAGACATATCCTGTCTGTTGGGGCGCATTGCGCGGCTACATGAGAGTGAAGGGTTAGGAAGAGCCCCTGATATCGACATTGGACGTACAGGATAGCTTTCTCGCCTTCTCGAAGGATCGCCAAACTCCATAGAGGGATCATAAGGCCGATGATGAGGGACTGGATCCCGATCATAAGGTGGAATATAGAGGTTTAGTTGCGAGAGTGAGGAGCTTGTCGGGGTTGACGGCTTCCCTCCACTAGTAGGAGTCGATCCCTGCCTTCCGTGTGCCGGGATACGATTTGCAGGAGCCGGAGAGCTTCCTGTGCTGCTTGTCCTACCTCCCTCATCCCCAGATGGCGTGAAGGATCCTGGACCTCCGTATTGGGGATGTAGCCTCGATGGTTGGGCAGAGTGGCTCTTTTCGGGTGGTTTTTCCTGAATCAAGATCATCAGAACGATGCTATATTCGGACCTGAAGAGGTGGTTACTCACATTGGACCAGAAGGTGAGCTCGAGGTAGATTTCTCCCGAATATTTGTCCTTGTTCATTAAAGTGAACCATTCTAAAGAAGGTCAGCTCGGTTGTCAAAGAGCGATGCTCATGAGGACAAATGAGCAGGCTGTGGATGCCATTCCAGCCTACAGGGTCTGGTACTCACCATCCGTTTCTCCCTTTGTGAGCACCTCAGAGAGGTCAACAACAGTCTCACCAATAAGTTCGGGTTCCCGGGGGTCGTCGGCGTAGCAGAGCAGCCGCATCGATTTCCCTCCACGCACTTTACGTTCTTTAGGCTTGTCTTTTGGAGGGACTGGAGGAGTTGCTCCTCCCTTTGCAGTACGGGCCAGTTCGTCCTCGACATCTTCGAACAACTCGAATCGGATCTCCTCGTCCCACTCTGGGTGCTGTCCGCCTCGTTTCACTGGCTTTGTCTTCTTTGCTTCATTATGCAACTTCAATGTGCAGTAAGGATCCTGCTTGCCGATGTGTCGTTTATTCGGGAGGTTCCTCTACGACAACGTGCGCGTTCGCATCAGCGATGGATCCCAAAGTTGTCACTGGAGATGCTAAAATTCTTACCGCTTTGAGAACGACTACGATCAGAGTCCCGATTAGGCGCGGTGTTGAAGACATGGGGGCGTCCAAGGTCAAAAAGCGGCCAGTTGCCAGAAACGGAACCCAGCGCCAACCACTCCAGCCTTCCTTTGACGGATAGCCAAGAATACCACTTATAATCACGGGAAAAGGGTAGAAGGGACACGTTTTGCTTTCTGCTGCCAGTCTGGAGACTGCGGCCTACTGGTGGCATCACAAATTACAATACGACTTGGTTGTCTGTTAGCGTCAGATTTGCCGTTTCATTGTACACTCTAGTCACTGACAAATCTTTAGAAATATTAAAAAAAGAACAATATACTTTTGATGAATCGTCGAAACGCCTCAACGTGCACGAAATAACTTGCCGTACTCGCCTCGATTGAAGCGCGTCATGAAAATGTCCAAGGACGGGAAGCAATATCGACTCGCGCTTCCTCTAGAGATTATTCGTATGATGACAGAATCACTGGCCGAAGAATATTCTCTCGCCTCACCTGATGAGCAGAACCACATCCTTTCCATCATGCAAACCTGCCGCGACATTTATTCCTGGATGGCTCCCATTCTTTATCGCTCTGTTAGCCTTCAGGGTCCCCGTGCGGTTCATTTGTTCCGCTTGCAGTCCCTACGACCTGCACTCCGGTACACTCGCTCCATGCGGATCGTCCACTTTGTAGACCCAGAGAAGGCCGAGAAAACATCTTTATATCAATTAATCTCATCTCTTCAAAAGCATCTTCAACGCCTCACTCTTCCATCCAGTGCTTCCTTTCTCGCAAACGAAGGGCCTGCAATCTCCATCCCGGAGTTGACGCTCTCCTCCGACCGAAGTATCGAGTACTCAAGAGTCGATTGGATTTGTCCCACGCGGCTGCGCATCACTCCGAGCGCGGGGTGCCTAGCTCGACCGCAGGGTGCTGCTCACTTTCCCCAGCTCCGACCGGTCCCCATCGTCGAGACACTACTCCAGGTGACAGAAATCGCGTTGGAGTGTCTCGGCTGGTGTGAGACTTGTCTCATCGATCGCCTTCAGGAGTTCGTCACCGCATTCCCTTCACTTCGTCGCTGTATTCTGGTCGTTTATAGCTATGATACGCCCAGAATGGAGAATCAGAAGGAGATGCTCCTAAGCAGGCTTTCCCAGTTCGAATCGTCAAAGGAAGTCGAGGTCGAAGTAAAAGTGGCCTTTCTACTCGCGGAGGATCACTCGAGTCTTTCGTTTAGGAGACTGGAAGGTCATGGAGAGAACTACTGGACGAGAATAGAAGATCTATTCGAGGTAGGGAAAGCGTAGGTTCCAAAGGTCGATGCTTCTTTGCCCATCCTCGGCTCATTCGTTTCCTTTCTTGAACGCTATTGCAGATCCTCTTGTAACCTATAACTTTTTGGGCTTGGAAGCCATACTCCATGTATATGTATATGAAGCAACAGGCATGTCCACGTGATTGCTTAGACAAGGCTTTCCTGAACCTTCGAATCGTCTAGTCTACGGGTGTACGGAGAGGGCTTCCGATGGCCTCTCAAGCCGTCGAGGCAAGTTAACCCCAGCCCAACCCTGATAACGATGAAACTCCAGTGGCCACGACTCACAATACTGGGACGATCTATCGCTCTGATTGGATCATTGATACTCTTGAATATTGGATGTTGGATCGCAGCTGCAATAGTGTTCAAGCCACACTCGAGCGGCGACGCCTCTGGTCTATTGGGATTGGCTATGCTATCCTGGGTAGGCTTCTTGATCCTAATACTGAAATAAATCGTAACTGAAGTATCGATGAACGATATAGACGATTGGGCTTCGTCATGGTGCGTTTGCCTCGTAGTTTAACGGCATTGCTTATCTGTCTGAGGGGAATTATAGCACTAGATGCAGATCATATCAGGTGAATATACTATCCTTTCTTGCCTGTTCAGTCTCTTGCTTGACCTCCTTTCCCAGCGCAATCGATAACGCCACTCGTGGTCTTATCAACTTAGGGCAGCTTCCTGTGACCTGTGGACTCTTCTTCTCACTGGGACACTCCACCATCGTTGTCGCGTTTATTATCGCAATTGCAATTTCGACCGACGTATTCGACCGAGCGGGAGGATTTGGAGACGTAGGTGGAATCATTGGTGAGCCAGTTCTCGAAAACGCTTCGTCGTTCACATGAGCGCATTCTCACAGACAAGATTCAGGTGCCTCTATTAGTGGTTCATTTCTCTTCATCAT
>WSTO01000174.1:0-21222 GCA_019627685.1 Serendipita sp. 399 | reverse complement strand
TCATCGGGATATGATTACCCACTATACTGCGCTTTCGAAGGCAAATCAGGAGGGAATCAACTACCACACGAACCAGAGATGGATCGCGGATTTCACACAGAAGAATCATGGCCTGCCTCCTGTCGTTCCCAGTGATGTTCAAAGCATGAACGAACATAGGCAAGGAGCGGCCGCTGCCCAACAGCGGCACGGTATGGCTATCCAGGAGGCTGAACTGGCTATTGCACCATCACCGTTTCATACTTAGTATCTAATGTTTATCTGGGTACCAAAGGTATCTAGCGCGTGTCTTGCTCTGCTCGGTAGTTGTATCGAGTTTTATTTATAGGCGTAGTATTATCAGTCGTTTACGCTCCTTATTTATATAACGTATTGATTACCAGTCACTCCATTCTGCACGTAAAACCCAGGATTTACTCTCCCCTTCGGCTATATCCAAGCCCATTAGAGGACCTTTTGGAGCTTATACTCGCACCGAGTATCCATCGTGCGCGTCGTCCCTCGATTTACGATAGCCCCCAACCGACATGTGAGTTCCTTCTATCCACGATAACATATTCTACCTTGTGAGAGCGTAATCAAAGAGAGCCAGTGGGAAACAGCAGTTGTTGGCGGGTTGTAACAGTAAACAACGCGACATCACCTTTGCCTCCTTCCTCCATCGTCCAGCAATCCCAGCGGCTCGGCTTGAAACCTCCATACAGCTCCCAAAAGTATTAGAGTATCGTATAGTTTCATTCTCAATAGGCATCGTCACATTATCAAGTGCATTCAGGCTGTATAAACTCGTCGCAGGGACGAAGGTCGAGGGGCAACGTGTTCTATACGTCTTCAGGTGCAGCGAACATTGGGCCTTCTTTTAGTCGACTCAGAAATCACCGAAGAAACAGACCAAACCCTATCCACTTGACTTTTGTATGGAAAGTCTTCCTGCCGGCTTCGATAATAGTTTCAAAAATAGATATATAAATATGTACAAATATCTCTCGCCTCACTTAAGCGTACTTGGTGGCCGTGTTCCTGTGTTCCTGCGCAATGGTCTCATGTCGATTGTGACTCTGGACCGCCGCGGAAGCCTGCTGATGAGCACGCTGCATTGCGGCTATATCATGTTGACTAGGATTAGAAAGCACCGCAATCCGAGTCGTCGTCCGCATCACGCCGTGGTAGGCCGCTCCAGCTCCGCTTGCCTTTGTTCGTTTACTGCTCTCATTGCTCCACGACATCGGTCCCAAACGATTCCGTACAACTGACTTTGATACCAGTAAACGATTTCATATCTCCTAGAAATAATGGCAAAAAAAGATATGCCTCTGTTTTCGCTCAGAAATGATGGCGGGTCCAAGTGAGTTGAGTTGACCTCGGCGCAATCCTGGCTTCTCCTGTCTGAAGAAACAAGTGACATATGGAGGCAATATCCAAGACTTCTAGAAGCTTTTCCGCATTATGAACAACATCTTTTGGGCACTCAAACATTTGGTAGAGAAAAATAGCGAACCTACCGTGCAGAATGCCTCGACAATGTCTAGGAGGATAGGCTTCAGGGAATCAATGAATAATTTCCAAGCGAACACGAAGAGTGTTTGAAGAGAAATACGTTGAATTCAGTTGTCACCACACGGATACGCGCATGGTCAGCGTTCCATCGAGACCAAGAGTCCCGTTCGAGACTCACTCTGGCGATTTGCGTTCGGTTGGCTGTTGAGAGTCAACTCAAGTTTCTTCCTTGAGGATTTCAAGCTTACTCTCCGGCGAGGTCCATTTTCCGTTAGCTGTTTATTTCTCTCATCACTAACAGCTCACCACCCCACAGCGGACACAATACTGGTCTACACGACGACTATTTCTTCATTTCTCATCATTCAGGACGGGAAATTGCTCCGAATTTTCCGCGACAGTACATGCACGATAATGACACTCCTTTCTTGACCGGTCTATCGCGTCAGACAGTCCCTCTTCTGACTCGTATCGGCCAACATCGAGGTTTTATCTAGAATTAGTATGGAATCTATCTATATGAGTCTCGTTCAATCTTCCTTACTCAAAATGCGCTCTGCAGGAGAAGACGCATTGCTCAGTCCGGTAAGATCTGGACGGTTACGCGTTGATACATAAATAAATAGACACAACTAGATATTTATAGCATCGATCAAGTGATCCACGAGGCGTATTGGTTACGTAAATAAGTGGTCAACCAAACTGCGATGCTGAAACTCTGCAATTACGCAAACTTTGCAGCCTTTCCTTTCCACTCCTCAGCCTTGGCATGATGAGAATCGTGGTTCTGGACTGCCGTAGCTGCCGTCTCCTTGAGGCGTTCCACTGCAGCCACGTCGTGCTGATTCGGATTCGGGTGCGACATCGCTTGAGCAACCGTGTGCATCGCACCGTGATATTCCGCTCCTGCACCGTGCGCTTTCGCACGCTCCGAGGCTTCCATCGACTTTGCGACATTGTACTTCACGTCCTTCTCGTGCTGAGCCACCAACTGTTGATTCGGATTCGACTTGGCCTTTTCCGCGTCCAATTTGGCCCTCGCTTGCTCTGCCGCGGTGACATGCGTCTTGTCTAATTGTTGTTGGGTCTCCTGCTCCTTCAGATGATAGGCTTTCTCTGCAGCATGATCCTCTTTCGACAGATTCCCGGTCTTCAGGTTTCGTTTCCCCAGTTCTGGACCCTTAGCTTTGACATCCTCGGAGAGGGGGACGCTCGGCACTGGTACAACTTTTGCTTCTGAATTGGACTGGCCGTCACGGGGGGCTACCGCGCTAATAGATGTTGTACCCGATGAGGTTTCACTACATAGATTCTTAGTAATCCACGACATAGGACCATTGAGCCGCAGGGAACAAAAGGACATACTGTTGGGTGTGGTGGACCGGAAGGGCAAAGACTGCGGTAACAGAGACGAGGGTAAGATAGGTGATGATATTGGAAAAACGCATTGGAGTCGACGAAAAGCCAGAGGTAAAGATGAAAAATAAATCAAAAAGCCGCCAAAAGAAATGACGAGGAGAGAAGAACGAAGGAAGACAGGTTAAAAAAAAGTGTGAGTGAAGAGAAAAGAAAAGGAAGAGAAACCAGTTCTGAGGGTCCGTTTGGTACCCAAACCGGGGGGTTTTATAGCGACCGACAGGCTCAAAGCTCACAGCAAGTCCGACACGGAGCGCGCTGTTTCTACGCGAGGGAACGCGTGGATAGATTTGCGCTCTACGGTAGGGAAGTTTCGATGCTTTACAGAGAAGGACTCTGCCACCCAATATCGCCCATTCCCATGAGCTTGTTGTCTTGCCATTGAAATACGGATGGTATCAGTCGTGGAGTTAGCGCGCTTGGCACAGGTGTTTCAAGGCAGAAGAGAGGGAGGATGTCATACATGTAGTATCTTCCCCAATCATGTTTCAGCGTTGTGCTCTATCACGGTGAGAGCGCGGGTTAAGCCAGAGATATTCAACGCCGCATCCTTTTGTGTGAGCCATGGCCTTCTCATCCAGTGTTCCAGCGATTCCTTGATTGCCTACATTCCTTCTAAGTTTATAGTTTCCAGAATAGATGCTAGGGCCTTAGCCTCCTTGTTGGGGCACTAGCAGTAGCAACAGTAGGCGCGCTAAGCGCGATGATACAAACGCCTCCCACACAGAATAGAAGTACTTGTCAGTAATTGTACTTGATTGCATAGCTATGAAACGTCCAAATGTTCGCTTACCGTAATCTGCATCATTTTTCTATTCATAGCCCTTCTGCGGCCAGCATAACAGCCCTGAGTGATAGCGATCCATGGTGCCTGGAAGCGTTGTTTCAGATGAGTCCATAGATATGAAGGGCATTTCTGAGCGACCCGCATCTAGCAGTTCAGATGAAACGCGCATGCCTGGAACCGCAACGTATGGCTGGGAAATCCCAGCATCGGGCTGAGTACTCGAGGACTACAGCCCCAACCGGTGGTGCTATTCTAAGAATACAGTACCACACGGGCTAGGTGCATGGGAAGTAGGCAATAGTCGGCAACGATCAGGTAAAGGACAGCCAATACAAGTGAGATATGCATGAGGAAGTGAACAATCCTCCCGTGTTTTGAGTCGTTTTCGTGAGAGCTACACCATCGTTGCAACTACTCGTTGAGCACTGGATTTTTTAATTCTTTTTGAGTGTGGGCGGGTCCAAGGTGGAGGCTGAGGGCATTGCTTGGTGTCTGGTGTCCGTTTGCTTCAACTTGACTTCGACTTCTCCATTTTGCGGGCCACATAAAGCTGTAAATTCGCACAAGAAGACACTATATAGGGCTATTACCTTCTCTCTGGGCTGTGAGCTGTTAATCATTGACTTTAGAGCTCCAATCTCTCAACTCTCCGTCATGGAGGAATTCACGAGTTGTTGTGCAGCAACTCCACAATGTTTCCTAGACTAGCCTTCAGAAAAATAACAAATACTCGCCAAATGAGCTAGTGAGGCCCATGGAGAGTTTTTTCATGTTAACACATCGAGCCGTGATAGGAGCGTTCAGACGCCCGACTCGTCCTCGATACTTGTTCGTGGTCATTTACGAATAAATGATAACTCAAGGATCTGTCCTCGAAGGCTCTACGTCTGTTCTATGCTGGGATCTACCCGGCGATGACCCTTCCAACGGGCGGTGCCAAAACGAGGGGGCGGGCCAAAGACCCTCTGAAAAAAGCAGCGGCTGCTCAGGTCCAATCTCGCTTTCCACCAGATCCAAGCTGCCTTATACCGCTCATCTACCCCACCTCCAACATGCAGCAGATATCCACTGAAGTGTACGCCTACTGCTCATGACCTGTTTCTCCATCACTAATCATCGTATAGGTCTCACAACTTTGGTCTACACCGCAACGTTTCCCCAATTACTACCATACCCGAGGAGATACTGCTCAAAATCTTTCACGAGTATTATGGCTTGGCCCATTCTCTCGTCATACTTCGATTGATCTGCCGCTCATGGAGCAATCTCGTCACCTCCGCTATATCACTACCTCGCCGCATCTTTCTTACTGACGGCTGCTCCTGCAAGGAGTATTGTAAGCCATCGGGCACTCACACGAACGACTACTGCTGTCGTTCCGGGGGTCACCTTCACCAGGCGCTGGAGCTGATCCAAGGCGCGTACTTCGAGCTCACTATTTACACTCCAATCATACCTTCTACAAGTGAGGTCTGGGATTTACTTCCTTGGCACAAGTTTCGCACCCAATGTATAGGGATAACTGCACATAGCGGGGCCTACGACTTCTCCACCGCCGAGGATCCGGACCTAACGGTAGTCCCCTTGTTGAATCGTCTTCCATCGCCACAAAACCTTCAGTATCTCGCACTTCACGACAATGGGACGGTTATCTCTTCGATCCTGAGCAGGATAGACGGAAATTCCCATAGCCTGAAGAGTATGGAGGTGTCGCACACTCCGTCAAATGGAGGCCCATTCGATCCCCATAGTCTTAGGAGCGTGCTATCCAATCTTGAATCATTCGATTCATCGATAGCGCTCGCAGGCGAATTTTCAATCGGCTTTTCGACGGCTCTGTTGTCGTCATTTCGAAATCTGAAGAACCTCCGTTGGGACGGCCCCAATCACGATCCCGAGCACATCCACTCTATTCTGGAAACAGTCGAGTGGAGGTTCACTTTGGACCGTCTCGATACTTGCTACTCCCTCCTGTTGGGGTTCCCTTCCCATCCCACCCTTAGCCAGCTAAAAGAATTGGTGATCCGAGCAAGCAGGGATGATGAAGAGCACGACCAGATCGACTCGACGTTCGAGCTCGTTCACCTCACCGACTTAAAGCTGATTGGATCCTGGAAGGGTCTCGTCCAGATCAGCGCCCCCAATTTAGAGCATTTGGCTCTGCACGGTACCTGGGGTTCTCCTCCACCGGTCGAAGAGATTGACGATTTGCTGGAGACACGCCTTCGACCGAAGAAACTGGACGTTCACGATGATGGGTATGGGTTCATTCTACGACCTCTTTTGCTTCAAGGGTCGCTTGCCAGTGGAGTAGAGGAGCTCAACATGCACGTTCGATCGGGGTGGGTAGGAGGTGGTCATTTGGAGCGATTCTTAGTCGATCTCATGGCGAATGAAATAAAACTGTGCGTACACCTGCGCCGTTTGAGAGTGTCCGTTTTCCCAGATGATGTTTCTAATGGAATGGACGAATTAACGGTTATGGTAAGACGGGTTGTTAACCGGGATCTCGAGCGCGCCATAGCGGTTCGATGCGTTGCGCACCGCGATGTATTTTGATGATTTTGTAGACGAGCTGGATTTGAAACTAAATAATTGATAAATATAACCTGCTATACTTCAATGCCTTCTATTGGTTGTTTTCGTCCTGGGCCCACAACTCGTTGCTTTGTTTAGGGAACTTTACCACGAACAAAGCGCTTTCAATAGTAGACACTTTCGAGAAGAAAAACGGTTTCCCGACGCAAGTAACCGATATGACAAAGAGAACATCGAAGTCGAGATTAAGCATGTTCTGTTGGAAAACATGCTGAACGCACTACAAGAAGCCGCCTCGGCGGCTGGGTCGCACTCGGTCCCTAGTATTGTCCTCCATTTAGCGCTAGGGAGCCCGGTAGGTTAACTACTCACGGATATATACTAGCTCGGAGCATCTTGAGTAGGTGTTCGCGTTCTTGTCGGGATGCTAACGCAACAGGGTTGCCCGAACCGTTGAGATGTTCGGGTCCAAACCAATATGGGGATTCTAGTCGAGCGACGAGTAAGAAAATGACTGAGAGTTGTGTGACCCGAATAGCAACGAGAGGTCAGATACAAACTCAGCGGAGGGGCTCCCATTAATTGAGAGAATAAGAGGTAGGCTCAGTTTTCGAGACAAAGACATTCAAGTCGGCAACGTTTCCGTATCGTGGGTATGCGCTCTGTTGAATGGACGGATAATAGTTATGAGAATCATGCAAACGATGCGGGAATGAAGCCGGAGGGTGACTTACTTGCAAGGTGGTGCACCAGAGATGGTTCACCGAGAGCGTGTATCTACACGTCGATGTCCGCAGAAGGGTAAAAGGGAGGCTTATCTGAATCCTTAGCAATTTGATGGGCCCATCTCCTTCGCCCATTCTACGTTCGCGCGTGAGAGATATAGTGAGACGATGTTTGCTATAGGAAAGCAAGCAGGAGGCGAAGAGGTCTCGTAACGCCATAGCTGGAAATATCCACCCGAGGGGGGGAATTAGAGTCGGTAGTCGGGAGAAGCCTACGACTTGAGACTTTTCCATAGCGTCTCCCTATACCGCATCCCACTCTTGAATCATATTCGAGTGCTTGCGAAGGAACGCTCCTGTTAGGTACTCTGCATAGATGGTGGACTTGCTAAGAGTTCTGGACATTGTAGACGGTTTGGCGGGGACTACGAGAAAACCCTCCAAGAACGGATAAGGTTGCTACAACCCGCGTCCGTCGACGAGGCCCACTTGGATCGACACAAACCGTGTCTCGTCTCGTTCGAACGGACTAAAGATTCGTGAGAAACACGCCCGACAACACCACAGCATGCGGGGTTGGCGTCGCATAGCCCGCCCCATGACGGCGGTCCTATCTGAAACAAGGGAAGAGAACTGAAGAAAAGAGAAGATGAGGACTGAATCTAATGGCGTTGTGGGAAGAGTGGATTGTGATTGCTCTTATTCAACATGATCGTCACGTCCTCTATGTAGGGAGCACATTTGTTGCGTCAGCGAGTGACCGTCTCCCAGGGTTTGAATAGTGTTAAAAGAGTTCACGTACCATCGTTCGCTCCAAGATATTGTTCGCTACTGAGTGACAGACTCGGCACCTATAGAAATTGGTCCTCCACATACTCGTGAGGCTCCCAATCTGTGCGCCACCCGTCGAGGAGGCACAAACCGGCCATAAGCTGGGTTACTGGCGAGTTTGAATGCTCTCCAACGACGCTAAATGTGATTACGAGCGTCTAACAAGTCGCCAGATGGGACGTATAGCCAAAATGCTTGAAATGGTCGGTGCCAGGTTCAAGTTCCTGATGAGCATTTCCGCCGAGACATGTCG
This sequence comes from Serendipita sp. 399, assembly GCA_019627685.1. NCBI lineage: Eukaryota > Fungi > Basidiomycota > Agaricomycetes > Sebacinales > Serendipitaceae > Serendipita > Serendipita sp. 399. The sequence continues at coordinate 13,175 of WSTO01000174.1, read as the reverse complement.
AGACTTTGCCATAGCATCTCTGGATTAGAGTGATGATATCTTAGCACGCCTTTGTGCCCTGAAACGAGTCGATAGAGAGACAGCGTAGCTAGCGCGATGGTTCAGATGTATCCCGTGGCCGAAGGGTGTTTCTTTGATAAACATTGGACAATCTTGAAGCTACTGCGTGTGAGACTTGAGATGGTGAGAATCAGGGCGAGTCTCGACGATAGTCAACGGTCGTCGTCGGGTTCAAGTCGCGCGACAGGGCGCAACCGACCATGTCATGTTTGGACCCAACTCGTTTATCTTCAACATCTGAATCGGCCAAATTGTTAGCTATGTGATCCATGGGACCTCCCAAATCCTTCGAAATAGATGGGAAACCACCTTCTTCAAAACTCTCCGTGCTAGTCTTCCATGATTGCGAGGAAGTGCAACCAGTAATGATGCGTAGGCAAGAAGCCAGATAGTTATCTTAATACTCCTTGTAGTGACTTATTCCGCAGATGGTTGACCATCTGGCTTCAGCTATTGGAGAGGATTGTTGGTCGCAAAGTCGCACCTCGCATCTGCTCTTCGAGATAGTTCATATTTTCTACTATCCAGGATTTCGCCCATATACCGTTCCAGCTCCGTGGCCCCGACAGCGGCATCAAGCTTGCGTCTGTAGAAGTGGAGATGGATGAGAGGATATTCCTCGGAAAATGGGTGATATTGGGATAGCCTCGTCTGAACGGATGAGTATCTTAACCTACACATCGGACTTTGGCTGAGGAGGAGCAGTGCCACTCGGTGCTTCAGATGAATAGGTCGGTTGAGGCCGGTGCATGCGATGCGGCCAATGGCACTCAGGTACCATAGTGAGCCCCAAAAAACGTTTTGTGTGTTTCAGCATTTTTCTCACTCGCGTCCTCAGCTGTCGTCAACGAGAAGGCTAGTACGTTTATCGCTGAATGCGCCTCCAGCTGATCGTTTCCACATTCGCAGCAATCCAATGCGCACTAGAAGCTTCTCGCCACTGCGTTCCTACTCATATTCCCGCATCCATACAGCCTACCCTGGGAAATCCGACACAAAGAGCGCATAATTTATGTGAGTATATAACACTTCATTCTTTGCTCTATTCATACACTTAGCCACGGGTCTGGGAATATCGGGAGCCGTATCGGTTGACGGTGGCCAGACGCCGAGTTGGTCGTGAAAGCGTACAACGAACAGTCTATGCACCGTTATGCAACAAATCAAAGTCGAGTGCTCACTTAGGTCTTATCGTTAGTCTCCTTTCGGCATCGCAACCTCGGACACTGAAACGTATTCTGTCTGGAACGATGCACTGGTCACCAGTTCTTCTTTTCTCTAATATAGAAAACTCTGCTTCCGTACCCATCTGGTCTATAAAAGGAGGGAGGGAGGTCGAGAAACTTATCCTCAGCGTTGATCGCTCCCCCGTTTCTTATCTTCTTCCCACCTTGTCTTCGTATTTATTTGTTATTCCTGCTCGCCTATCATGAAACCCATTCTTATCTCACTTATTTATTACTTATTTATCCTAGCGTTGCCCAGCAGCGTTTACTCGTCCCCTGTACCCGCGGAACCACACGGTGCCGACCCCCCTCCTGAAGCTGGTGCCGGTCCCAGTAGAAGAAGAACAAGAGGCAGTACCGCCGCTGGTGCTGCTGCTGGTGCTGCTACTGCTGCTGGTGGCGGTACGTCATCTCTTCAACTCCCAGCTGCCGGCCCCGCTTCCGGCAGGAATCTGAGATCCTCGACGTCGTCCTCCCTCCTTCGAGTGCCCAACACCAATCCCGACCCAGCACCCGACACCAGCAATGGTGGGGCAGCCAGGAGGGTAAAATCTACCTCCAACTTGAAAGGAAAGAAGCCCTACACAAAGTCACCCTCCGCGTCTCAACCTGGCTCTCAAGCCAACACTCCTTTCCCGCCCAGCACACCAAAACAGGAAGCCATTATGGGCACCGGAGACCAGTCACTAGAGGCATCAGTCCCTCAAGCATCCCATGATTTTCTCCATGCGACTCGCGATGCTTTGGATAAGGCCTGCCAACAAATACAGGATGATTTGGTTGGTTTCATAAATAAATTTCACGCCAATTGTATACGCCAAGGCAACGACGTATGCAATCCGGATGAACGTGGACTTACCAATAGGCTGTACATGGCCATTACAGACAACAACGCAGGGTATATGGTCTGTGGAATTCCTCAGCCTTTCGATGGGACCAGTAGTTGATTTGACCGTGGTTTATTTCCTTCAGCCTCCAGATTCCGCTGGTGAAGCCACAACGGGGGCAGATTCGTTCCATGCAATACGATTTATAGAAGACGACGGCACCGAGGTCCTGTCCTACTGGCAGGCAAAGCTCCTCAAATTCCCTAAGAAAGATGATCTGCAAAATGGGAAAGGAGTAATCGAATTCACGCAAAAGTATTTCACTGATTATTTCAAAAAAATTGCAAGCTGGATGTCTGATCTTTTGTGCATTACAGGAATGCTAATGACATGCAAATGTTGCTGCTGGATGCAAAAGTGCGGGAAGAACGAGCAAAGGTAACAACATCAGCAAACATTTAGAGAGCCTTCTGACATGCCTTTATAAAACAAACAGTACAAGAACACGGTGGCAGTGGTAGCATTGTAAGTCCCCATTTTTAACCTTCGCATTGATCGGCTAATGAACATTGATCTTGACAGCTACATCATCTATACAAGCACGGAAGTCTTTGCTGTTCCAAATAACTATGTGCTCACTTGGTGTGCCGGGGCGAAGAAGCTTGCAGACTGCAGAAAGGATAGGGTCCAACCGAAAAGAAAGATCACAGAAGAGGTAATGCAAAGGTATGCAAAGAAGGAGAAGTGCTTCCTTAAATACATCCGCGAGTATGTCAAAAGCGGTGGTCGAGATCCGCTCAGCTTGAGCGCCCTAGTGGCGGCTCTACCTAATCAGCCTGATCCTTCAAGCGTCGCAGGTCCGTCTGGTCTTGCCGGCTCCTCGGGTGCTTCTGGTTCCTCCTAGATTCATCAGCTGACAGCCACTCTGTCGAGGTGCCCGCCGCTCGTTCCTCTTAAATTCTTATTTATTTATTTAACTATTTATTCCATATGCACTATTTATGTCTATCTAATATTTATTGATTGTTTATCTATGCATTTTATTTATTCATTTAGTCAGTGATCAACGATAAGGATACATATCTCATGATCTATGGGTGCCCCTGAGTAACATCTTATTTAATAAACAATGTGACTATCAAGTCCTGCATTGAGAACGTGAGAGACCTGATTCGATGGTGATGTCCAAGTAGAAGTGGCATGCTGTCAGGCGCTGGCTCGGATTAGGAATTTACGGCCATATGCATTTACAGTCAGTAAGCGACTCCGAGGCAATACAAGGTCGGAAGAAATTGCATATAAGGCTTCCTGTATTCATGCAACCGTCAAGTCACCATCACGCTTCCGGCTGGTAGCTACATTGGACACCTATCCTGCTCGCTCTTGCGTGATTGACCATTACGTCTAACCTGCTTGCGATCGCTATGGCATCAGGAATACCTTCTTTCGTTGATGCATATACCGTTAACCATTGTACATTCCGACAGCAGCTAATCCCACCAGACAGAAGATCGACCAGGCATCCCTCTAGACGATTACCTTACCCCCACTCTACTTGAGCATATAAATGACGGTCAGCTACGTCGGCAAGCGGCCCTCGAAGAGATGGGACCAGAACCAACCCAGAGCCGTCGTCGTGGACGCACAAAGTCTTTGGCCGCAGACTAGTCTCCAATAATTCATCAACCTCCTCCACTGGAAGGCGATTGCCTCGCGAACAATGAAGTGCCAACCGTTCCAAGTTGGGGCCATTGATATGGGTGAGATCGGTCCAGGATCCGATCATCGAAGGTTAGGTCAGTGAGGCGAACGAGGTTCAATCTCCCCCAAGCCTGTTTATGTGTCAAACTCTCTGCAGCTTGAGCGTATTATCAACTCTTTGAGCTGATGAAGGATTGGTTTGACGGGAAACCAGCTAGGAGGGAATAGGATGTTTCCAGTCGGTCCAAACTGAACCTCCAGTCTACCGCTTCGAGTAGTGCTCGTACGCTGTTGAGACTGTGATCGGGCCCGAACCATATTAAATATTTCAGATGCCGAAACGAGGACAGAGTTGAGATCAAAAAGACAGTCGAGTAGTCATCAGTATCTATATGCTGCATGCTAAAGGAATGAAGGCCGGCGAATAGGTCTTCGGTGCTTTCCGGCTCGAATGGGCTTTGTCCGAGCCAGTAGAAGTACTCGATCTCCATCGACTTGAAGCTGTGAGTACTCCTACTTACCCTACTCGTAATAGAAGACGTAAAGTCCGAGAGAGTAAGAGATCGGAGGTTGCGTAGGATTGGTAGACGATCCAATAAGGAAGAGATCATCTCGTGGGAGCGGAAGTAGTCGAGAAAACTTTTTGCGGTTATCCCCACGCACTGAGTTCGGAACTTTTTCCAGCGGACTGACGCCCAGATGTCGTCAGGAGAAGGTAGAGTTGGCATGGAAATACATAGTTCGAAATGGGCGCCGCCAATGAGCTCCTGAGCGACAGCAGTAGTCATAGTCGTGACTGCCTGGTAAGCCAGGTTGCTCTTCGCATTTGCAACTTTCGGCGAGGTAAATGCGGCGAGGTAGCGAAATGGTGGAGGAGACAAGCTTGCGCCAGGAACGACAGATTAAGTGAGATACGAGGAGAGAAGCGTAGGATACAAACTACTCCTGGAAGATCTTGACAAGTAGTTCGTTCGGAATGATGGCGATAGGGGAAACACCGTCAACTGGAGTTGACGATCGAACGCTATATGCTTGTTAGCTGGAGAAAGAAACGCTCACGAGTCTATAAAACGTACGCCGTTGTGCTAAGATGATGCATATTGACGATGCCTATGCGGAGTGAGTGAGCCTTTGAACTCGGTAGGAAGCGAGGTTTGACGGAAGCGGCTCTCGCTCTCGCTCGATGTGGAAGTTGTGCCGCGCCTATAGGCGCAGACGGTTGAAATAGTCACCACCAGTTGGGCTATGTGAAAACGAGAGAAATATGTTGTCCACATGTCGGAATCTGAAGAACCTCCGTTGGGACGACCCCAATCACGATCTCGAGCACGTTCGTTCTATTCTGGAACAGTCGAGTGGAGGTTCACTTTGGACCGTCTCGATACTTGCTACTCCCTCCTGTTGGGGTTCCCTCTCCATCTCACCCGTAATCGGCTAAAAGAGTTGATGATCCGAGCAAGCAGGGATGATGAAGAGCATGACCAGATCGACTCGACGTTCGAGCTCGTTCACCTCATCAACTTAAAGCTGATTGGATCCTGGAAAGGTCTCGTCCAGATGAGCGCCCAATCTAGAGCATTTGGCTCTGCATGGTACTTGGGGAACTCCTCCACCAGTCGACGAGATCGACGACTTGCTGGAGACACACCTTCGACCGAAGAGACTGGACGTTCACGATGATGGGTATGGGTATTTTCTACGACCTCTTTTGCTTCAAGGGTCGCTTGCCAGTGGAGTGGAGGAGTTCAACATGCACGTTCGATCGGGGTGGGTAAGAAGTGGTCATTTGGAGCGATTCTTAGTCGATCTCATGGAGGATGAGCGAAAAGTTGTGCGGACATCTGCGCCATTTGAGAGTCTCCGTGTTCCCAGGAGATGTTTCTAATGGAATGGACGAATTGACGGCCATGGTAAGCCGTGTTGTCAACCGGGATACCGAATGCGCTGTAGCAGTTCGATGCGTTTCGCACGGCGATGTATTTTGATGATTGTTTAGATACGAGCTAAATTCGGAACTAAGTAACTGATAATTATAACGTCTTCATCGTCAATGCCTTCTTTGATTGTTACCTTCCTGGCCTCACAACTTGTTGCTTTGTTTGAGGAACTTGGACTTCGCCTCGACCGAGTGAAAAATCAGAAAGAAATGCGAACTGTGCCAAGGTTAACGTTCTGTATCTCACGAGTTGAACTCAAGCTCTGTGCAGCTGGAGGAGTTAGACGCGCTGCTCATATCGCACGACCCGACTTTCGGACGGGCAGTTGAAGCTCGTTTGATCGTTGCGTGCGCCTCACATCATTTGCTACTCCTATACATCGTAAATTTTTTCTGATCCGTCCCAACTGGACTTTCAGCGTCGTCAGTAGCCCAGCACCGGGATTCCCATGCACGTTTCCTGGACCCCAAACCATTCGGTGTATGATGCCATTCGTATCACTCTCAAGGTTAGTAGCTTCAAGTGCTATTCACCAATGCCAAAGATCTAAATGCCCTAGTTCGACACCACTAGCCATAAATCGGCCATCGGGAACGGTTCTAGCCGTGCTGGGAAGTCCGCCTAGGGCGGTGTCAGCTGCTGTTCAGATGAGTCTTTTGACGCGGTTTAGTGTACAAGACTGTGAACCAAGTATGCTATTCTTAGCGTGTCGGCCATTCCCACATCCTGAGCGGTTGTCCACTGAATTAGGTATCAGGAGGCCGCAAGTACTGGCGCAGCTATGGAAGATTAGCGCCGCAATGCCTCGATTTACGTAGTCCTTACCCGGAAGGCGAGTGGATACAACATCATCTTTGTTCCTCGACGCAAGCGCTGCGACTCCATCAGGTTGGGCGATATTAGACGGCATTGTCCTTTCAGTCAAAGCATTTGAGCTCAATGGTGGCTGGTCATCAATGCCCTGGGGAGTCGGAGTGACGTTCACCTCGCCACCCGCTATAAAAACCCCTCAACTTGAACCCAAACAAATCCTCAGAACTGGTTTCTCCTCTACATCTTTCTTCTACAACCGCGTTTCTTCTTCTTTTCTTCGACTCCATTTTATTCTTCGTTCTCTCTTCATCGTCCTTTTCGCATCCTTGATTTATTTCGCCGTTTATCCTCATATATTTTCCTTTCATCAACTCCAATGCGTTTCTTCAACATCGTTACCTACCTTACCCTTGCTTCTGCCACCGCGGTGTTCGCTATCCCGGTTCATCATGCTCAAGAGTATGTCTTTCAGTTCCTCATGCCTCAGTCTTGCATTAGCGTTGGAAACTGATAGTGGATGTAGCGAAAGTTTATCGGAGAGGACAACTGGAAGCGAAGTAGCTCACAACCATCACGATGGCTATGCCGCTTCGGGGACGGTAGCAGGAGGAGTGTTGAATCTCCCAGTCCCCAAGGATGTCCAAACCAAGGGTCCTGAATTGACGAAGCGAAACCTCCATACAGGTCCCCTAACGGCACAACAACATGCGGCGGAGAGAGAAAGGCACCTGGGTGATCAGGCGGCAAACGAACAAATGAGCCAACGATTTCTTGGAACAGCTGGACAAGTGCGCAATGCACTCCAGGCAGAGAGAGCCAGTGCAAACCCAAATCCACAATTGTTGGATACGCACTCAAGGGCCGTGAAATATAATGTCGCCAAGTCGATGGAGATGTCGGAACGAGCGAAAGCAAGCGGCGCTGGAGCAGCCTACCACGGTGCGATGCATACGGTAGCTCGTATTGCGGCGCTTCCGAATCCTAATCAGCATGATGCAGCGGCGCTCCAACGCGCTCATCAGGCGGCGGGCGATATGGTTCAGGCACATAATGTTCACACCGCAAACGCGGACAGATCCTGGGGACAAGCCATCAATTGGGCATAGCGGTCGGATATTGATTATCCTCTCATACGACTATTGCTCGTCCGGTAGCCTGAAACCTGTTGGAGATTTTCGTACGTATTTATATATATATTCATCATATTTATATATCATATTGCTATCCCTCGTCTTTTTGTACAATAAAGAGCAGAAAGATCTTCGCTATGATCCACCCTACGCGAGAACGAACCTTTCATGAGCAGTGCTTGAGTGAAGTTCCCACTAAGTACGGCATTATGGGCCTCTTAGTCACGCGAGGAGTACCGGAAAAGCTGGCCGTTACCCCGTCGCTCTTTAGCCCCTTCAGTCATTCCCTTGCAACCAGGTCGTCCGCCTCATTGTGATATCCAGTTCTCCGTCCTCTCAAGTTCCCTCTCAAAGTGAGGAGCACTCGCGGAAAAATCGCATACGCAAGACTTGCTCTGTTCATGCAACCGTCAGCTCACCACCACGCCTCCGGCTGATAAGTACATCGGACACCTATTGTACGCATACTTGTGCGATTGAACATCGCGTCTAGCCTGTTCATAATCTCGGTGGCATCAGGAAGACCTTCTCCTAATGATGTATATACTGTGAGCCATCGTATATTTTGACAGCAGCTCATCCCATCAGACAGGAGATCGACCAAGCTTCTCTCTAAATGACTACCTTCCTTCCACCCTACTCGAGAAAATACCCGGAGCTCCTCTACGTCGGCAAATGGTCCTTGAAGAAAAGGGACGAGAATCGACCCCGAGCCGTCGTCGTGGACGCTCAGGCTCTTTGGCCGCAGACTAGTCCCCAATAGTCCACCGTCCTCCACCGCTGGTAGACGATATTGTCGATGAGAATGAAGCTCTAACCTTTCCAAGTTCGGGGCGTCGATCTGTGTTGGAATTTAGGAATCCACACCGCTCACCGAGGTAGCTCAATGGTAGAGCATCCCTACTAGAGATGGGAAGGTCCCGGGTTCGAGTCCCGGCCGCGGCAGATTTTGGATTTTGTCAATCTGAGTGAGGCCGGACCAGGATCTGATCAAGGTTAGATCAGTGAGGTGAACGAGGTTTAACCGCTCCTTAAAGTCCGGGATCTCCATACTCCTATGTAACACCAACTCCTTGAGCTGGTAAAGGACTGGGCGGACAGGAAACCGCCCAGGAGGGAATAGGACGTTTCCAGTCGGTCCAAACTAAATGCTTGTTAGCTGAAGAAAAGAATGTTTATGAATCTAGAAAACATACGTGTTAGTGCTAAGCTGCTGCATATTGAGAATATCTCCCTGGATGAATAAGAACCTTTTCACCAGGTAGGGAGAGAAGTTTGACCGAGGCTTGACGCGGGACGTTGGGCGGCGCCCATAGGCACAGCCGTTTGGAATGGTCATCGCCAGGAGGGTTATATGACAGCGAGAGAGATTTCGCGTTCTGTAAGGACAAAACAAATGCGAGGATACCAACGCGAGGAGTGGAATGGCGCCTTCTCTTTCCTCCCAGAACGAATGGGCCGAGAGTTGATAATGTGATAGCAGTTCTGGAAGAGGTCTTTGTTCCCCAATCCTGTTGCATCGGCTGAAATCCTTAGCTGTATGTTCTGTCTTAAGTCAGGGGAAAGTATAAAACGACAATGATCAAATAAGAATTCTATTCGTTTGGTAGGTCGGATTCAGAATTCGAACACTTGCTCGAAGAAGATGCGCTCACAGAGGGGGCTAGCATGTCGCGAAAAATAATATGTTAGAAATATATATATCATCAGCGTAGTAATCAGAAACCAGAAAATCTCAGCCATCAAGCTGGATGACCAGCTCATCGAGACCCTTGATCCTCGATTTGAGTACATGTTCTACACTCTCCCGAATCTGATCCAATCGCGAGGGTCCATGGTGATGGCCATGACTGTGTGAGTGCCCAACGCCAATATAACCAGGAGAAACTTGGATATGGATCGAGCCTACGAGCTTATTCTGCTCGAGTGGCCAGAACCGCGCTTCCGTATAGCTCTGCACACCCTTGATCCCCGAAATTTCCTGCAACGCTCGTTCGACATCCCCTTCCTTCCCTCCCAGATCCAACGCGAGCACCTTCCCTGTATCGATTACCAATGGAATGACGCTGACGGCGATCAGGATCGCAATGAACATCGATGCAATGGGATCGAACCCCGTCCATCCGTAAATATTGATCAGAAGCGTCGAAATAATCACCCCAACGGATCCCAAAGTATCCGCCATCACATGAAGGAATACGCCTCGCATGTTATGGGAATGGCCTTCGTGTGATGCTGAGTGGTCATGAGAATGAGCGATTTCCGGATGGTGGGTCTGAAGGTGATCATCGTACGTAAAGGAGTAGGACGGGGTAATCGGGGTGAAAGGCACCGAAGACGGTGTAACTGGCGTCAAGAGCGTGGAAGACGGGGCTGTAGGCGGGTCCAGCATGATAAAATGCTCGTCGGTTGGCGATTCTAACCGAATTCCGGGAGTAGAAGGGATATGCGAGTCGGATGGATGGGGTTCGGAATGTGAATGGCCCTCGTGTTCACTCGAGTGTGAATGAGAATGCTCCTGGACGAGGCATTGAGAAAGGTTTTGTGCGCGCACAACAACGATCACTTACCTCTGTCACCGAGTGGCCCGTTGAACTATGAGAATGGGAGTGGTCATGGTCATGGTCATGACTACGGTGATGTGAATGGTCGTCTTCATGCGAGTGGTAATGGGAATGGGAATGAGAGGGTGGATGTGAGGAACCATGATTATGGTCAATGCACTCAGAGTGCTCGTGAGTATGGGTTGTGGACGTTGCGTGAGAGTGACCGGAGTGGTCATCGTTGGAATGCCCACCATGGGAATGCCCGCCATGGGAGTGAGAGTGACCCTACGTAGCCAATAAGAAACAAGCCGTGAAAGGAGGAGTTACTTACATGGTGATGGTGTCCTCCCATAGCAAACATGCCGAAAAGATTAACACCGAGCCCCACAGTACTGACAAGCAGTAACTGCCGCGTATTCATCTCTGGAGGGTCAATCCTATCAAAGAGACAATCAGCATGGCAGTTCAATTTGCTATAAGTCAAGAACTTACAATCGTTGAACAGCTTCCACGATGATGAAAACCGAGATCAAAATCAGGAAGATGCCATTCGCGAATCCAGAGAGCGTTTCAATTCGAGAGTATCCATATGTAAAGCGTTCGTTTGGCTCCCAGGTAGCCATCACCGAGGCGAAAAGACCCATCGCAATCGCCATACAGTCGAATGCCATGTGAATAGCTATCCATTTGCGTATCAGTGAGACGTATGTATGCAGAATTTAAGCATAATCAACCGACCATCAGAGATGAGACCCAAGCTATTTGTCCAAACGCCGTACAACAATTGGACGAACATGTACGCGAGGTTGACCATCAGAAAGTAGAAAATCTTTCGACTCTCCGGATTGGAGAGAATTGTATTGAGGTAACTCTGTAAGAGGCGGAAGAAGGGTTCGCTTGCCGACTTTTGCATTCTCGTACCTCCGGGTCCGCGGTTGGCAAAAGGTCGTTGAGCGTAGAAAAAAAGAAGTGCCAACGGGGCATCGGAAAGGGATATCTGTCGCGAGAAAAATGGTGATACGATACAAGTGACTACGGATGTCGGTATGTAGGAGAGTTGAAAGATGCCTCGGGGCGCGTAGGCTAGTCCAGAGGTGACGATGTGCGGATAGTAAAATAACAAGACCAGCGCGAGGAGAGGAAGTGGTGTCAAAGCGAGAAGGGGGACATATGGGTAGGGTGGAAGGAGGCCGATGGTCCGACCAAGGAGGTGAACGGGAATAGTGAGCACAGAGGCCGACAGGACAGTCATAGCCCTGGTCACTTCCACCGTCTCGAAAGAGTTAGATAAGTGCGATGAAACGGTGGTCAAAATGACTTGAAGCGAACTATGGAAAAGGAGCGCGAAGTATGCTTTCAGTGTCGTCGCTCCGGTTTCTGTTGCGAATTTGGAGTCCACCAAAGCGGCCACCACAACTGAGGCCAACAGCCCAACAACGTGCCGCATCGAGTGCGTCTTTGTAACTTGATGGATGAGTGCATGACAAAATGGCGCGATAAACAGAATGCTGATCATATCGGTTTTTCTCGTTGATCAGAGCCAGGAAAGTTTGATCGAAATAAAAGAGAAAAAGAAACTAACCGCGATGAATCTAGACGTTTCAAGCCATAAAAGAGTGCAATCTGCTGCGCAAAGACGAGACCGCCCGCTGACAACAACAACTTCCACTGCAATAACAACGCTATCAGGTACTTCTCTTCACACTTTGATCGATAATAGTTCTTACAGGAAGCTCTCCTCTGACGGCCAAACGACCGCGAATGGCAAGGTATGCAAGCGCACCGATTCCTCCACCCGCAAGTATGTTGATACTCAACCAAAGCGAGCCGACGCCACGCGCAAGTAGCCAATACTTCGCAGCACAGATGGAAAGAGAGAGTAAGACGTCCGCAGAGAGGACATGGATGGCAAGTTCGGGTGGAATCCTCCTGTCGTCAGTCCGTCAGTCATCCGCTGGCAATTCGTCGAACACCCTGATGAAACTAGAAAAGATAACGAACGTTTCGGATAACGAGCGTGGTGTTTGAAACTGGGTTCCACGCCGTCGTGTGTCAGCTTGAGCCATATGGGCAGGGGAGTGGTCCAAGTCGAGAAGCCACCTGAGGCCCATATGCCAAAGTGCTCATTAATCTGATGCACAGTACGAAAGTAACAAGGAGATGGTAAGAAAACATATAATCACAGATATAGATCATACAAATAGCTTTATAAACGAGCACAAAAACATGACAGCCATAGCCGTATGATGCACAGGAAATTGTAGATGGGGAACGAAACAAAAACCATGTGATGAAGGAAGGAAACATGGAGAAAAATGCATGAAGGTGAAGTATTTGCTTAATCTAAACGATGAAGATAATGAGGTGAAAGCGCGACCGATAATCCTCCTCATGACATTCCAGCCTGACGATTGAGGATATACATCTGTAGCTCCAACCAACCTAGTAAGAGAAAGCAGAGAACAAGATTAGATCTCGGGAAGCATCACGTGCTTAGAAGGAAAGGAACTGAACTCACCCCCACCAACACGACACATGACTTTCTTGTTCTCTGTGCCGCCTCTCGTCAAGGTCACCAATCGACACGTGATTACTTTACGACCCAACGCATTCGAAATGGCATATTGTGCCTTGATCTCCTCTCCAGGCCTTGCAGGCGTCTTTCGAGGCGGATCGACGCGCTCGAACCTAAACCGAGAAGAACACCAAAACAAGGTGAGCTACCAAGAACCATTTCTTCACAACGAGACACGTACAAGAAGCCGTGGGCCATCCCATTGACGACCTTGCCCACCTCAACATCGAGCTCGTCCGTCTTTACAGAGACATACGGTTGATTCGGCGCCTCCAAACTAGGGGTCATCCTCCCAAACCCATAACTGTTGATTCGTGACACAGACCTGGACGGTGGTCGTCCGGCCGCATCTGCACCACT
>WSTO01000173.1:0-21331 GCA_019627685.1 Serendipita sp. 399 | reverse complement strand
CCGCGTGGCGGACATGCAGCTAGTGCATCGGAACGATCTGCAAGCCGACATTAATGGGAAGATCAAGGCGAACCAATTTATCTGCAATCAAGATACATGCAACTGCTTCGAGAAGATAAAGGAAGAATTGCGATACTCGATCCTTTCTCATAGGTGGTCTGGCAATGAAGTCACCTGCAGTCATATTGAGAATCTTAACGAACGATTAATTGAGACCCAAAATTCCTCAGAATCTTCTGGTAATCAATCTTACTTTATTCCTTAACGATCTGATTGGGAATTTAGGGTCCATATCAAGATCGGAGATGGTTGGAATGCTTCTAAGGAATCCATCCGTAATCCCGTCGAATTGGTTAGCAAACAATTACTCAAAACTGGAAAATCCCCCATCTCTTCAAGTAGGCAATCACACTCTGTTCCTTAATGATCTAATGGGGAGTTTAGAGTCCATGTCAAACTCGGAGAAGCTGAATACACTTCCAAGGAATCCACTCTTGCGCGATAGTCTCACCAAATTGGAAAATTTTCTCAACGAATCCGAAAAGAGACAATGCAAGTATGCATGGGCAGATACCGTATGCATCGACAAGAGCAGTAGCGCCGAATTAGACGAGTCCATCCGGTCGATGTTTGCCTGGTACCGAGACTCGCACATTTGCATTGTGCATCTCAGCAGGACACACAATAGTGTTGATATGGAGCGAGATCCATGGTTTACAAGAGGATGGACACTTCAAGAGCTCCTTGCGCCAAGGAACTTTGCTTTCTACTCAAGTGATTGGACACAGATCACCACTAGAGACAGCAAAAAGTATGCGACGGGGCAAGGAGGTGAATGGGTGCGATTGGGATCGGGAGCAAGGCCTGGAGAGCAGTCTAGCAGGGTACAACCAGTGGCATCCCAAGAATCACTGTGGCCGACTATTGCAAAGATTACCGGCATCGACATCGACGATTTACTCAACTTCAAGCCAGGATTGTATGACATTGGGAAAAGAATGGCTTGGGCCTCAAAGAGAGAGACGACACGGACTGAAGACACTGCATATTGTCTGATTGGTATCTTCGATGTCAATCTCTCAATTGCGTATGGCGAGAAAGAGAAAGCATTCTATCGATTGCAAGTCGAGATCCTGCAGAGCAGTGACGACAAGACTCTGTTCGATTGGCAGGGCGATGCGTCAACTTACAACAGCATGCTCGCAGCCTCGCCAGCTTGTTTTTCGATGCGTTTTGATCTCCGTGCAGTCGAGTTGCCAAAGGTGGCCCGTGATCCAGCGTTCACACTGACCAGTGTGGGGATACGCGCACTGCTCGTAGTTCATCAGATGGATGAATATGCCGTGCACCAATCGTGGAAGCTGCCAGGTGCTACAGCGTTCTTCCTCCTTGGCATATCTTCAGAGGGTCGCCGGGTTATCATGATACTGGAGAAGCTTGGGACGGTTGAGTTCCAGTACAAACGACTGGGACTTGTCGAAGAGGGCCTGTCGACCCTATCCCTTTGTGAGAGAGCTGCCGAAATAGTTTTTATCAAATAGCAAAGTTTATGATAGCCGTACATGCCAAACATTTCGGAAACTAGATCTTTTGTTTCTGATCGTTACGACAGAGCATGGTTGGCCGAGTCCGATGATTAGTTTACTGTCACCTTGATTTCATTCATTGTTATTCCGTACAATTTATTCAAGGTTTCCCGTCGGGCGTTTGGTTTGCTTAATTTTGCTCAAGGGAGGAGTCGTAACTCTCCGCGACTCCGCCCTGTTTCTACAAGCATAGCACTAGCACGGCATCATCAATATATCAACATTGAATTCTGATACGAGGTCATAAAGTTGAGCGGTTTTGCCTTACATGGTTACATTGACCAAGCGAGGGCTGCCAAGAACTACGGGAGGAGACCTGTGCCAATGTGCGCGCCAATGGCTATGAGCTTCTTCAATGAACTGATCCCTTCTGGATCGACGGCATCCTTGTTTCTTGCTGATGGTAAGCCAAATAAAAGATTTGTTATTTTGCACAAAGCGACGGCGGGGACTTGGTCGTTTCCAAACTTGCTCCTGACCACTATGCCAGAGACTTTACAGATCGGGGACAACAATTGCCTTTCGGATTTAAAGAGAGCCATTCACGCGCCATATTCATTGAAGAGAGGAAAACACTTAGATCAACAGCCAATCACCATTCAGGGTTCCTTCAAAAGCCACTGCACTGCAGAAATATGCGGACTGTATAAACATAAATATCAAGACTTGTGATTCAAAATGGACCCCTTCTTACTCACTCCCCCATTTACGGCCTGCAACCACCCACCGCCCGATGACGGTCGATGGCCGATACAGACATTATCATCATCAGTCCTGGTCACGGAATCTCGCACATCTTTCCAAGTCTACCGATACTGTGCGCCATATCGAATGTTTTCTGTCTCTTGCTCCTGCCGGGCTTTCTGAAAACGCGCATCTTGGCCGTTGTCTACTACGCCTCGTGGCTCCTGTGCGCTAATACTTTACTCCTGATCAATGTATGCATATGGAGAGGAAATGTGCGCAATATTCCCATTTATTCGGATATTGGTATGTTCCTATCTCTTCTGACTGACGGGCTATTGGGCTAATCTCATTCAATAGTTTCTCAGTTTTGGTCTGTATTCAGTGTAGCCATTTACATGTGTGTTCTATGCGTAACGAAGTTCATATGGACGGTTTCGAGACCCGGACCCCTGATCAAGGTAGCCGATGGGGTATGTATCTATTTCGCATGGACTTGGTAATCCGTCTCGGATGATTTGAATAGCGCAGAGCGATGAATCTTCTAGACACTTTCCTATGCATCGGAGTGCCACTACTTCTCTTGCCTCTCCGTGAGTTCGGTCGTCAGCATCATAGGATACAATATTCATTCTGCCTACAGTGCTCTTTAGTAGCCCAATGAGATACATGATTATGGAAGACCTCGGCCCATGGTTTAGCCATGCCAATACTATTGATGGCTTTCTCTGCAATGTGGCTCCAATCATCATTGCAGCTGTAATGTCGATCATATTCACCTGTAAGTTGGCCATTTTACTTCTGCACTGCGCCTTGTTCTCAATATACTTAATAGTTCTCTCCTGTTACAATATCTGGCATTCAAAACCCGAGCACATGCTTGCCAATGGTGATGCTACCATCCGACAGCAGCGCCGGATGCTATCCGCCTTTCAGCGGTGGAGATATACACTCATATCTCTCATCACTGTCTGCAGTGTCACTTATGGAGCGATCTGGGTTACCCTACCCTACATCGATGCGACATTCGAGCCAAGCGACGACCCCCGTTGGTACGCCGTGATTGGCTTGGTGGTAAACAAGAACCGCTATAAGGAGTTTGGAGTCATGAGACGACTGGGTGTGGAAGAGATCGGTGAGATACGGAACATCGTCATTGGCCTTTACACTACCCCCTGTATTGGGATCCAACTTTTCCTGGTATTCGGTCTCATTTCCGAAATGCGAGCGACGTATATCGAGTGGATATATGCAGTGACGAACTCGATTACGGGGCTACCGACGTATGTTCTTGCGGCATGGCGCTTTGTGGGTAGGCTCAAATTGCGCAACGACGAGCCACGAGCAAACTCGTACAACTTTACGACATTCCATCCCGACGACATCGTACTTGAAGAACTATCAGCTCCTTCAAATTTTGCGACGCACTCAGCGTCTATCAACCTGATCGGAGGAAGAGGTCTACCACCATTACCAACAACTCCAGCTCCGTTACCCTACTCACTGAAGTATTCTCAGTCGGCTCCAATTCATTCGTCGAGAATCTATCGCAAAGAGTCCTTACCCAGAGACCATCATTCGAATCCCCCTCCGGAGTCGAGTCGTTCTCCAAAGGCGAGGCCCACCCCAACGCAATTGAACCACGCTCCACCTCGCAGGAAACCTTTGCGCTGATTTATGTATAGATTTTAGGAAACACGTTTGTATAGTAGCGAATGGGGTGGTGCCTTTACTTTCCAAACAACGCAGTCTCTTGTTTCTGTATCTAGTAACTTCAATGAAACTCTTGTCAATGCTGTATACCGAACCAAATGCTCGAATACGCATCACGATCTTCATGATTTCCTAGCGTTACAGCTTGGACCCTGTCTCTTTGTCCACGAGCACATGCAGAATGCGCAGGCATGCATTAGCTTTCACATATAACCCTCTATAAAATCAAAAAATAGGAATTCCGGCGCCGTTGTTCCAACACGTTCGTTCTGTCCAGCAGCCTTAAAATAGTAGTATGTTGTAGCGCGCATCAATCATCGTCAAAGCGCTCTAGTTAAGCTTACGTTTGCTGCATTGCTACACGTTGGAAAGGATATTTACCAAACTCGACACCTCACAGCTGTCTTGGACCGCATCCCTGCACCTCCCCCTTTCTCTCGATCCCACTCCCCAACAACATGTCGGTCGTCTTCCCAGCAGTACCCATTCTGTCAACAATATCCCTCGTCCTATGTTTTTTGATTCTTCCAAGCTTTTGGAAGACACGCATCTTTGCTCTCATTTATTCCCTATATTGGATCATTCTGGGCAATGTCTTCCTGCTTATAAATACATGCGTATGGAGAGAGCATACGGAACATGCCGGTTTATTCTGATTTTGGTGCGTAGTAGCCGTTTGGTCTGCCCAACGCTAACCCGCGGTCCATCAGTTGCCCAGATTTGGAACGTTTATACTCGAGCTTACTACATGTGTATTCTATGTGTCAGCAAGTTTATTTGGATTATCTCAAAACTGGCACCCTCGATTCGGGTATATGACGAGGTACGGTAGTGAATCTACCCAACAAGACTCTTTCTCTCCGTCTGAATTGATTCTACCAGCGAAAAAGAACAAATCTTATCGACACTGGATTATGTGTTGGATTGCCACTTGTGTGGATGTCACTCTGTACGTTTATCTCTCGGAGAGGCTTCGGCGCTATCGATTGAAGTATCCTTTGTTCTTCTGGCTTTTCTCTATACCACTGGGAGATACTTTATATTTGAGGATCTTGGACCCTGGCCAAGCGTAGATATTCTGTCCATTGACGGCTTCGTCTTGGAGATACTCCCAATCATGGTCACATCGCTCATCTGTGCCGGATTCAGCTGTGAGTGATTATCTGGACATAATTATTCTTATGCCTAAATTCTACTACCTGAATAGCTGTCGCATGTTATAATTTCTGGCTCTCAGTCCGTCAAAAGCCGCCGAGCTTGGATGCGAATCTCCAACAACTTCATCGCGTATTGCACTCCTCCCAACGCTGGAAATACACCTTGATGTCCGCCTTCACTATTTGCGGCGGACTCTATGAGGCAGCCCATCTAGTTGTGCCGTATACTCAAGCATCGTTCCAGTCGGATCGTTTATGGTACAAATTTATCAGCTCTATGTCCAGTGACATCAGTTACCAGAATGTTTTCACTCGGATAAAAGAGGAAATGAACCTGCTCGATCGACAGATGTTCGAAGAGCACGTCGTCTTTGCTTACTCCTTACCGCTCATCGGCATTTTAGTCTTCTTGCTGTTTGGTCTCGGATCTGAGATCCGGAGGGTCTATGTCGAACGGATACGGGCACTTGAAACCTTGCTCACCGAGAGTAAAGTGTCTAATTGGTTGAAAACGCGAGTGTCGAAAGTCGCATGGCGAAGGGTATACCATTGCCCTGTTATGATTATATGCTTGTATGTGGACCGGCTCAACGATGTGCGTACTGCCATCCGTGGAGCGGTGGTTGACCGCTGGCCCGGGAGGCGTCGAGTAGACCCCAGTCAGTTTACGCCATTCCGGACCGACGATATCGTATTGGATGATCTTTTGGCTCCTTTAAACAGTAGTAGGAGAAGGGATGACGCCATATTTGGACGAGGACCTTTCCTGCCACTTTCTCCTCCAATTCTCCTGTCTCCTCCGCCTGCGGCTAGTTCGTCGAAGCGACAGCCGGTTCTAGGATCGACATGGAGAGAATATCGAAAAGAGCCGCTGCCGGGTACTGTAGTCCATGGAGAAGCCAATGAAGATTTCCAACAGCAACCAGGCACTTTCACCAAGGCGGCAAAGCGGTCGATGCAACCACGACCTGCCTACGTCGTATATAGGAAGGGCTCACTGTAGCAAGAGTCAGGTGATACCTGAATCATATAGTTCTGGTTTCGTGGCCTCGAAAGGTAGCGTGTCTCCTCCACCTACACCAGATTCTGGGAAACCGGCTAATAAACTTTCGGTCAAGTTTCGTGATTTTCGGTATCCGACCCTTGTTTGATCGCGATTCGGCGATGAAACGAGACTTAACTGCTGATGTTCTTTATGTATCAACAATGTTTACCATTCATCGCTTACTCTTTCTATATACAGTATAAGTAGGTGGTATCGGTGGTTGCCTTCTTTTAGAGGAGGAGCCGTCTGGCCGTTGTTGCTGAACACTGCCCTCCTCAGGGGGTGTTGCATCCAGTAGCGGTTCCTTTCGGTGTTCCCTCCACCTTGAGCCCAGAACTAGCGGTCGTTTTGAAGAACTGGGTACCAGAGGCGCAAGTGGAGGTGGTGGCGGTAGTGACAGGGGTAACAGCGCCGACGATGGCCAGTTTCTCCCGCTGTGTGCGACTACGGCGGGTTCTCTCGCAGCATCAGCAGCAGTATTCCAGGGATCCTGCCGCAAGTCATCCAATACGATATCATCGGGGCGAAATGGCGTAAAGTGGCTCGGGTTCACTCTTGGGCGGCGCCAACCCCACCAACGAGAATCAAAGGGGCTGAGCCAGCTCGATATGCTACTGTATCGTGGTCCATTCGAACCTGTTTGAGACGGTGTCCCCCTCCTCCATCGGACATTGAGAACGACTTCTCTTCTGACCCAACCAAATGCCCTCGTCTCGGAAATAAAAATCCCAAGGTTCTGCCACCACCCAACGTACGTCTTTCGGATCTCAAGCCCGAGTCCAAAAAGTAGAAATACCTGGATTCCAGTTGCCGGGACGGTGTACGCAAACATGACGAGGGCTTGTGCGTCTCCTTTTGGGTCTAAATCGAGGGATTCTCTCGTCCAGGAATAAACCTGTTGATAATTTACCCTATTGGACATGATACTGAGGGTTTTGTACCAATGATGGCCCGGATCCGGATCCAGTGTGAGGCGAATGAAGGGCATAAGTCCCGAGATGACACCATAAGTCATCCCGCAGACAGTAATGAGAGCAATTAGCGTGTGTTTCCAGCGCTGAGAGGTGGACAGAGTGCGATGTTGGTGCTGGAGCTCCTCATCACTTTCAGGGGAAGACAAGTACCAAAAATTATAACATGCAACGTCTGCTTGAGCGATAAGTCCAAAATGTCAAGAAAATATAAGCTGCGACGCACAGCTGAATCCTGCGGCTACGAGTGTTGCTATGATAAGGGGACATGTGTCCAAGACAAAGTATTCGATTGAAGGGATTGTAATGGGTGTGGGTCCGAAATCTTCCACTAGAACATATCTCCCTAGAGAGTAGATAAACGCTACAATGAAAGATCAGTGGTATGACTCCAAGTTGGTTGAAGACTGCGCTCACAGAGAGATATCCAGAGGAGCGGTAGCCCAATGCACAGTCCTACATCTATAAGGTTTGTTCTTTTCCGCTGATGTGACCAAATTAGCATGATAGCCTTTTCTAAACAGAATGAGCATCGTACCCCATCGTACAGCTTGATTGAGGGAGCTGGCCGAGAGATTGTCCAGATGAATTTATTGACGCAAAGAATGCACATGTAAAGGGCCCTGGAGTATACTTGCCAAAACCGGGCCACTGGCGGGGAGTGCGACGATTTAGTGGCTAGTGATGAACGGTGACATGACCCGGAAATGACCACGCACCAATGTCACTATAAATTGGTATATCGCGCGTGTTTCCTCTCCATATACATGTATTGATAAGGAGAAGGACGCTTCCCATAATGAGCCAACAGATGTAGCAAACGAGGGCAAAGATGCGCGTCTTCCAGAACCCCGGAAGAACTAAAAGACAAACGACGAGGGAGAGCGCAGATAGAATGGGTACAGTTGGGAAGATGACCGACACGCCATTGGAACGAGAGGAGCTGGCCACAGTTGTATGGTCCTCCATTGCCATCGCGAGAGGATATCGGGGAGTGAACAGGTGACTCGCATATGAACTTCGAATGTTACTCCTTTTTATCTTTTCTTACTTGAAGCTGTGTAACATGCAAGGCAAGCGTCCCGATGACCGAAAGCCTAATTCCGTGAGCCTATTGATGTGCGAGCCAAAGTCTCCTCTCTTCAACCTGCGGCGATGCAGCTCAGAGAAGAGAGGAGCGTAGCAGGTTTATGAAAGCAGTCGAAGGAAAAATAGGGACGTCGAGCGGGTATGAACCGCCGGAACGACTTTATCTATCCTAGCAGAGAAGCTTGCAAGGAGGTGTAGGTGGAAGGGTGGACGCTCTCGAGCAGCTTCAGACAATTTCGAGCCATTCCAGGGGATGAGATTGTGTTAGAAAACCTCTCCCTTCCACCGAACCTGGCGAGACCTTTCGTTGGGAACAGATCAGCACCACTACGTCAACTAACATCCCCAGCACATCCGTCGGTGAGCTACACATCACAATTACCTCAAGACGAAGCCCCCTTTTCACCTTTGTCGAAACGATATTTTCCTACTCCTGTCACGCGCGCTGAGCCGGCAATCCCGATGTGGAGAAATTCAGCAGCAGAGAAGTGGATCATTTTCGATAGCCAAAAAGCCGCCAAACTCTACAACAAACTACTATCCTCCGCCATTAGGGTGACCCTGAGTGGTAATGCACTCAGTAACAGATATATTCTACCGTTACTACGACTATCTCGTCATCTTCCTCCATAACTATCGCAAGGTGCTGGTCCATCGAGACAATTTCGAATCTCAGGGCCGATATGGATGGAATACCGAAAGGAGCCATTATCATACTCCACAGCAGCAGCAATAGTATCGCATGAAGAACCCAATGGAGACTTGCAACTAGGGCAGAGGCACCTCCGACACGACGACAGAGGCGTGCACGGTGGGACCGACATGTCATTGCTGGTCCCTTGTACACCGGTGAAGAAGAAAGAGAAAGGTCGAAGGACAAGCTTGGCTTCTGGGGAAGGGCAATAACAGCACTTTACGTTCAATCTTCGTCGCTGCATCGTCGTGTCTAGATACTTCTCTTACACTACAAATTGCCCGTAACGATCAGAAATCATAACTATTTCTTTTCGAAATGTTTGGCATGTACAGCTATCATGGGCTTTACTATTTGATAAACACAATTTCGGGAGCTGTTTCATCAAGGGATAGGTTCGACAAGTCACCTTCGATAAGCCCCAGTCGTTTGTATTCTGAAAGAGGCTGTTCGATCTGCTCCAGTATCATAACAATGTGGCGACCTTTGGAAGATGTGCCAAGGATGAAGAACGCTGTAGCACCCGGCATCTTCCACGACTGGGAGACAGCATATCGATCCATCTGATGAATTACGAGCGGTGCGCGTATCCCAATATTGGTGAGTGTGAGCGCTCGGTCACCGCCGGGAATCAGCAACTTGATTGCATGGAGATCGAAACGCGTCGAAAAGCAAACTGGCGCGGCTGCGAGCATGCTATTGTAATTCGACGCGTCACCCTGCCAATCGAACAGAGTCTTGTCATCACTGTTCTGCAGGATCTCGACTTGTAACCGATGGAATGCTTTCTCTTTCTCGCCATACGCAATTGAGAGATTGACATCGAATATGCCAATCAGACAATATGCAATATCTTCGGTCCGTGTCGTCACCCTCCTCGATGCCCAAGCCATCCTTTTTCCAATGTCGTATAATCCTGGCTTGAAGTCGAGTAAGTCGTCGATACTGATCCCGGTAATCTTTGCTATAGTTGGCCATAGTGCTTCTTCGTTCCACGGCAATAGTCCCACTCCCTGCCCTGCTCCCAATCCCAATCCCACCTTTTCCCTTCCTTGCACGACCTTATTTTTCGTACTGTCTCTAATAGTGATCTGCGTCCAATCACTCGAGTAGAATGCAAGCTGCCTTGGTGCAAGGAGCTCTTGGAGTGTCCATCCTCTTCTAAACCACGGGTCTTGCTCCATATCAACGCAATTGGTTGTCTCGCTGAGATGTACAATGCAGATATGCGAGTCTCGGTACCAGGAAAACATCGACCGGATCGACTCGTCTAATTCGGCGCTGCTGCTCTTGTCGATGCATACGGTATCTGCCCATGCATACTTGCATTGTCTCTTTTCGGATTCGTTGAGAAAATTTTCCAATTTGGTGAGACTATCGTGCAAGAATGAATTCCTTCGAAACACTTCCAGCTTCTCTGATTTTGACATGGACCCTAAACTCCCAATCAGATTGTTCAAGAACAGAGTAAGGTTAATTACCAGAAGAGTCAGGGGGGGTTCCAGTCTTGACTGATTGTTCGCTAAGTGCCTGAATATCACTGAAGGTGACTTCATTGCCAGACCACCTATGAGAAAGAATCGAGTATCGCAATTCTTCCTTTATCTTCTCGAAGCAGTTGCATGTATCTTGATTGCAGATAGATTGGTTCGCCTTGATCTTCCCATTAATGTCGCCTTGCAGATCGTTCCGATGCACTAGCTGCATGTCCGCCACGCGGATGAGGCGAATGGGAAGCCTGTTTTGAATATACCTTCCGGCTTTGATGCGCAGTGCTTGCCAAAGTCTGGGTTAAGCCAATACTTCCGATTTTCGGTGATCAATTTACTCACAGTCATGATGTTTTCGCAACTTGGTAGTGAGTTGAATAGGTCAGACCCTATGGTTTGTCATTAATTTGGCAGACATAACACACTTGCTGAATGGAGCAGTATATCAGATAAAAATTTGCGTTCTGCTGACGGGATTGCTCACCTCCTTTGAATAAATGAAGGGTATGGTAAGAAAATAACTATGGTCCTCATAGAAATCACGCACTTTCTGGGGAAGAAAAAGAGAATAGATATTAGTTCATCTTCCACCTCAGGCGATCACGCACTTTCTAATATCCGGAAGAGGGTCGGACATGATCAGTGGAGAATTCGACAACCACTACGGGCGACCACGCACTTGCTGATAACCGAACAATGGTCAGACACGATCAGTGAAGAATTTGGCAACCACTAAAAACAATCACACACTCTCTGATGACCGAGTGAGGGTCAGACACAGTCAGTAGAAAAATTTACGACCGCTTTGAGCGATCACGCACTCTCTGATGGTCGAGTGAGAGTAAGACATGATTAATGGAGAATTTGATGACTACTAAGCGATCACGCACTAACTGATGACCGAGTAAGGGTCGGACATAATTAGTGGAGATTTCGACGACCACTACGAGCGACCACACACTTTCTGATGACCGAGTGAAGTTCGGATATAGTTAGTGATGGATCCGATGACTACTACAAACAATCACGCACTGCCTGATGGTCGAGTGAGGTGGGAGATGATCAATGGAGAACTCGGCGACCACTACGAGCAATCACACACCCTCTGATGACCGAGTGAGGGTTAGACATGATCAGTGGAAATATGACGACCACTATAGATAATCACGCACTCCCTGATGATTGAGTGAGGATCGGACATGGTCAGTGAAGAATTTAAAGGCCACTGGAGGTAATCACGCACTTTCTGATGACCAAATGATGGTAGAACATGATCAGTGGAGATTTCGACGACCAATACAAGTGATCACGCACTCTCTGATGACCGAGTGAAGGTCAGACGTGATTAATGGAGAATTCGATGACCATTACGAGCGATCACGCACTTCCTGATGACCAAGTGAGATTTGGACATGATTAGTGAGGGATTCAATGACCACTACGAGTAATTACGCACATACTGTTGACCGAGTGAGGGCCAGACATAATCAGTGGAGAATTCGACGACCCTTACAGACAATCACGCACTCCCTGATGATCGAGTGAGGTCGTACATGATCAGTGAAGAATCCAAAAGATCGTTACAGGTAATCACGCACTCCCTGATGATCGAGTGAGGGTCGGTCATGATTAGCGAAGAACCCAAAAGATCACTACAGGTAATCACGCACTTTCTGATGGCCGAATGATGGTGAGACATAATCAATGGAGATTCCGATGACAATTACGAGCGATCACGCACTTGCTGATGAGCGAGTGAAGGTCGGACATGGTTAGTGGAGAATTCGATGTACACTACGAGCGATCACGCACTTGCTGATGATCGAGTGAGGGTCGGACATAATCAGTGGAAATGTGACGACCAATACAGGCAATTACGCACTCCCTGATGATTGGGTGAGGTTCAGACATGGTCAGTGAAGGATTTAAAGGCCACTGGAGGTAATCGCGCACTTCCTGATGACCAAATGATGGCAGGCCATAATCAGTAGAGATTTCGATGACCAATACGAGTGATCACGCACTTGCTGATGACCGAGTGAAGGTCGGACGTGGTGAGTGGAGAATTCGATGACCACTACGAGCGATCACGCACTTGCTGATGATCGAGTGTGGGTTGGACATGATCAGCCAACGGCTAGACATCAATACAAGGAAACACGCACATGCTGTGAAGGAGCAAGATCAGACATGATCAGCTACGGGCATTATCAATGCTACAGGCAATCACGCACTTGCTTATGACCGAGTGATAGATTGAAGACGATCAGCGAAGCATACCACTGTAAGCAACTACCTACACCCTGATGATCACAGAGATAGTTACTGGCAATCAGTACATCATCTTCTCGTCATGACGCCGGGAGGATACTTGCACGCTGATGTTCGAGATCGGGTACAGGAGCAGAAGCATAAATCAGTAACGTACTTTCCAATGAGTCTTCTACACATACATTCTGAGGAGATACCAAAGGAAGGCCGGGTTATCATCAATCATATGCCTCCACTCTTAGTGCATCCAAAATCTGGCTTACCCACTATATGCACCGTGAATACAATATTGTTAGTATGCGCACTCTAAAGTCCGGGGGTTCACATACAAACATGTTTACTTTCTCTTCGTTGGAATGCTGGGAGACCTGATCGAGTGATATCAATTGATTGCGCTGCTCTTTCCATGTAGTATCACATACATCCATACTGTCCTTGCGACAATAAAGCGGGTCGATATCCAGAGCTAACGGGTCCAAAATGGTGGTGGTGAGGGCCAAGATGCGGTGGCGTCCGGGGTGGCCTTGAGCCTACTTCGCCACTTCAGAAACATACAGCTGAATGTACGAAACAAGGCAATGAATTTGAAGACCAGAAATGAAACACGAACGATCCCGCAGACGAGTACCCATCCATCGCAAGAAATTAGACAGGACGTACTATTCTCCAATAATGGCAGCATGCGTACATGACCCTTCTGGAAATCGTTCAGAATAGGGTGAATAGGTTGATTATCCGTGAAGAGCGCGTTGATAGTGATTGCTAATAGAGGAAGAACGCTGGTCGAGTGTTTGTATGTGTTGTACATCGATTTGTATCTTTTTGGTTCCTGCTGCTATCGATTCGAATGCTCCAATAAGCGTTTTTGAACAGTCGAGGGCGCCATATCTCAGGGCGGAGGCGGAGTTGCAATCTGTTTGTTTTCAAAGTCAAACCAACTCCATGACCTTAGAGCTTAGAGCCTTCATGGAGGTGGAAATTGAACCATAGCGGGGTTTCATTCGATAATCTGAGCCCCGTTTTGTTCCAAGGAAGTGGGTTCGCCTGATGACATTCAGAGAATAGTAACCCATAGGGTTCAGTTGTAAGTTATCGCTAGCAGGACTCTCTGATCATTCACCCATTCCTTTTTCTTTTGGTAAATCCGAATAGGCCTTTCATGCTATGACTTCGAAACGTTCACAGTGGCCAGTCCTCCCATCCCGACTACGATGCAAAGCTCCAACGTCAATATTGCTTTATCGTCAACCTCTCAGCATTGGAAATCCTACAACTTCTTGTTATGGGTCACCGTCGTCGTGTCGTAGTATTGTACCGCTGTAATCGTTAGCTAGTTCACGAGTAGTCACGGTGGCGGGGCCAAGCTCATTGCTTGGACCCGACCACTTCGTGACTCTCGTTAGTGTGATACGTCGGTGTCGGTTGAGGTGTCTACTCAGGAGGGGAAAATGCTACGATAAGGGAGTATAGTGATATAGGTGTGGGCATTCCGTCATGGCCAACAATGTCCTCTAGCATTTGGGGCTTTTTATGTACTTGAAAGCATGGTGTCGTCTGTGACAATAGTCCACGAGGAGTAGCAATCGTCCATCATTCCTTCATACACCTCGCTTGAAATCGAAACGGTCTCATCGAGCTGTACTAGATCCGCATCTTCCGCAACTTCCTGCTCAATTTCCTTCAGTCTTGTCTCTCTTCGATGTTGCACAAGGTCATCCCAGTGGGTCGGAGAAACCAGACAAGGAGGGTTAAACCTGCCGCAATATGCAGTCCATCCATAGAATACGGGCACTTCCTTGAGCTTTTGAGTATTCTCGTTCTCGTTTCGCATTGTATCTGAATTCCACCACGATGAAGAGGAGGTGGAAGAAGAATTGGATGTAGACTTGAACCTCTGCGTCCGCTTTAAACCTTGGTTCTGGACACGCTCAATTAGGTGACGATGTCGAAGGAATGTGGGGGAGACTGGGGATCCTGCCATAGGCGAATCATCACTCGGGGCGAGCGATCCTTTCCTGTCAGAAGAAGAGGAGAAACTACCCCGTGCAACGGTTTGCAACGTTAATTTGAGATTCTGAAGGGACTTTGTGAATGTGACCGAACAATTGGTTAAAAATCAATCCAAATAGAAAAGGTCGCGTGCGACCCAAAAAAATAAAATAAAAAATTAGCATGCTTCAAGCTATTACGATGAGAATAGTTCTCACCTGGTACGGAGTCATCGCTTTCGTCGCGCGCTTGGTCCAGCGCGCCCACTTCTTGCCGGATTTGGGAGACGTGTAGAGCGATGGGGGCTCAGACTGTTGCAGCACGCTCGTGAAGGATTGATCAGCCTCATCGTCTGGGGTGTCTAGTATGATTGATGGCGGAGCTCGCATAGAGTCTTCATCGAGGGTGAAGGTCTCGTTCGCTGTGTCGCTATCAGTGCTTCCTTGGTCTGCAGCTTGTTCAACTTCGGAGGCGTCCCCTCGAATATAAAAAGAGAGAAATGAAGAAAACAGGCGATAAATGTCCATTACATGTGGCAGATATCCAACGAAATGTAAAGTAATTTGAGGGTTGGAAAGAGTGGGCGAGTCCAAGATGTGGATTGCACGATAGACACAAATGTTACTTTAGATGGACGTACTACGTCATTAATCTAAGATCAAAAGCAAGATCATCAAACCATAACACGAAGGGATCGTCGGCTTTCGCAGCTTAGAACACGATTTTCATCCCATAACTTCGCACGTAGACAAACACTGCAACTAGAGCCAGACAAGCGTACGCTAGGTGCAGTTGGACGATAGTATAGACCCATATCACACCGAGGGGAGGAGCCTGAGAGTCCGGCGTCGATAATTGGATCAGAGGAAACCATAGGGTGAAGGAGGGAGCAAACCTGCTGTATTACGATTCCAAACGGCGACTTATTGATAATATAAACTAATCGACACCCAGATGCGACCGAAGCCAGGGACATGGCTAATTGCAAGTACCATTTTGGTTTATGGCGATTACCTAGGAGATAGATGTGAGTCTCCATGGATATATTCAAGGTGTCTCCACTCACTGTAGAAGATAAATAATGCCAAAACTATGCAGTTATCAGTATATTTATTGGCAGGACTCTCAAAGTCGACGATTACATACTCGGAATCGCGGATAAATACTGCCCGACCTCCTCCTTGAAGTTTGGATGTTGAGCATATTGTCGTTTGATCATTCTGTCGACGAAACGTGTCACTGAGAACCGTCACATTTCCCGAGTTGCCAACGTCCTTACATATCCATGCCGATATATAAAAATGAAAATGGAATCAACAAGATGACCGTATCGAGTATCTCGTCCAGGAAAGTTGGAGTTGCGGCATCGTCTTGTCTATCCTCTGAAGGTGATGTGGCTTCCTGGTTCTCCGTTGCAATCTTCATTATCCCACTCTCCTGAATGATCCTCAATTGTTCGTCCTCTGGTATGATTTCCTCAGGTTCTATTTGCGCATCTTTTTTGGATCCTGTAGTTTTCCGCTTTCGTGACATTGACATTGAGGAGGACGAGTACAAACTATGAGAAGCGGGACCCACTCGTTCCTCAGATCCTTATAGTCCGCTCATGTACATCACAAAATTCCGACTGAGACCAGAATTGATCGTTTGGTAAAAACAAATCAGATTTCACGACAAACATGACAAAACAAGGCAAGCACTATCTCTTGTCTGGCGTCTGGGATCAGGATTGCTTCGGAGTTGGAACGGCCGCTGTGGCTGCGGATGCAGGTGCTGAAGTCGAGGAAGGAAGTGGTGGGATAGGTAGATCCTTTCCGCGATTCCTCATTTTCGTCTCCGCCAGCGCCTCCTCCTTTGTTCTATATACATAGAAGTGAGGATATGGCACCTCTACACCGTCCTCCTGTGCGTCCGGGAGTGGGGGCAAAGGAGGGGCTGGCTGGTTTTCACCTGCACGACGACGCCCCCATGCGTAAGGTCTGTGCAAGAGGCGCCATAAGTAAGCAAGGAAGTGAAGAGTGAGCCATATCTTACATTCGGAACCATATTTTTGGCTTAGTTTGCATCATTTCTACCAAAAGTGTCATTGTGGGATCTACCCAGTGGGTACGACTCGCTCACGTTCATCCGCTTTGCGTAACCACTCATTTAATGTCTCTGGAGGCCATCCGATGCGCTTCATGACAGCATGGCCGGCACGTTGTACGCTCTGTAGGATATAGCAGTGAGTCTCCTGGTGTCAAGGGGAAATAGCACGCGTCTCACCATAAGGTCTTGCCTAATTAGTGCACCAACATATTTGAGTTGCTGTGAGGCGATTGGATCCGAAACTGGGGGTATATTTATGAGTACAGGAAACCCTCGAAGGATGATATATCGTCACCTTCAGCCCACGGCCCTGTGATTTTAGTGGGTCCTTAGCTACGATATCTAGAAAGCTCGAGTTTGAGTGGCGCTTACCGATTGGCAAATATAGACTTCCAGTCTTGCATCTGCCTTAGGTAAGTCATTTTCAATAAGGGAAGGAAGGTTCACGTACGTTTCGGGATCCATTTTTGAATGGTCCCAGAGACCCTCATCCATCGCCTTGGCCATGCCGTATATGTCGCTTTTCCCGCTACTCACAGCTCCTCGCCGCATTTCTATAAGAAAGGTTCAATGATCCCCAAAGAAACAGAGCCCGGAATACGTTAGCCTACCATACACAATCCGCTGGAACCAAGACCTCTCAGACGTGGTGTCGTCTTCTTCGAGAGCAAAAGGCATATACACCCTTTGGTCCTCAGCGTACATGTCATAGTCGCCGTCCACAAAGATCGCAACCCCGCCTGGCTTCAGACAATCTTCGACATTTTGCATCGTTTGTCGAAAGTTTTTCAGACCACTCCCGACAAGACGGACATGAACGAGATCGAATATGCCTTTGAAATGGTCCAGCCCCAAATTGACATCGTCGATTTCGAAATGGATGTTGGAAGGGAGGCCGTCGGGATCGATGGGGACGGGGGCGAGATCCACAGCTGTTATGTCTGCATGGGTGAACTCGCGCGCCATATCAAGAGCCCTACGTATGTTCAAGATGCTGAGAATAAGAGGACAGGGAGTACCATACCATACGCCTGTGCCACAGCCTACGAGGGAGTGAGCATTCCACAGAGTACAACAAGAAACTATTTGCTTACCAACATCTAATATTCGTTTTGTTTCCCCTGGAACAGGAGCTAAAACTGCTCTGATCATCTCCCTGTCTGGATATAGACCTCCAAGTCCGACCAAGAGGGCGACATGCTGCTTGTTACTAACGTCGTGAATCCGGACGTACATGTTTCAGAATTACAAGAGACACTCACAGTCTTGTCCACTCATCGTCGTCTGTGTCGAACGAAAGGTCAGCTCATGGACTGCTTCTGGTGTTTAACTGTCACTGCTCACCTGTAGGAAGAAAGTACGTCTCACTGAGGGTGTTAAAGGCCTATAAACCGACGAAAATATAATAGATCAGCCTACAGGGACGTCATTGCGAGTGAAATGGGACTCACCCTTCCCCCAATTTGCTTGACAAACTTTGCCGCATCCAACTCGCTCGAGTATGTAATCTTTGATACTTTGCTTCGTGCATCATCCTCTGTCCTCTTCACGACATATTGGGCCTCAGACGCCGCCATCGATCTTGCGTCGTAGACTGTCGTCGCCGCTTGCGAGGGGGTCAAATTCCAAGCCACCTGGTCAATCTTTGCCCTTTTATCTTCGTCGTGTCTATCGTACTGACGAAACGCCGCTTCATCGTGTGCGGAGACGAGTCCCTGGTCGGTCTTTTCCAGATGTTAGCGCACATTTCTGGCCGTCGACCCTGCAGTCCCGGAGCCGTTTGCAAAATCCCCAGACCTTTTCATCCCGGTCATTGGCGTACGATTTCTCCTTCTGGTCCATTAATCAAAACCGAGATGATAAAGGGAGATCAAACCAGCCTAGACGATCCTGCGCCAAACGGAGGGCTCAGTCCGAGCCTAGGTGCCAAGTTAGGACCTAACCACTTAAGGCAGCGATGGACCAATGATTTAACACAACCGTTACGATAAAACGAATTACAGCTTTGAAGTGAGGAGATTTAGATATCACTAAGGCGTATATATCGTGCAATTAAGATGCGCAACTCGCGATCATTGTCTCATCAGAGCATCTTCATCACCAACGCTACAATGGCCCTAGTAGTCAAACTAGGAACTCGTTCAGGCTGGGTCCAGGTAGCGTCCCCCACCGTACTAGAATGTGCCCAGATGCGCCTAGTCTCCTCGCCTAGCTTGGCTCGCAACTGTTCCGATTCTGTATGAAGAACAAAAGAAAGTTCTGTGTCAAGGTTTGCCGAACGCGAGTTGAGATTTGTGGACCCAAAAACGGTAATCGTAGGGTCTGAATCTTGGGAAGGCCGTATCCAAATGCCTGCAAAGGCGTATGAGCAATGAGAAGAATGTTGTTCGACGAAATAAGTTGCGCATACCTTTCGCGTGGTATGTCCAATCTATTCTTTCCCATTCCCTGATGTTAACTTGCGCTTCCTTTCCTGCTTCCTTCACCCTTTCCCAGAACATCTTCTCCAGAATCGTGTACCCATCTGGAATCCTCCCTGAAATACCCTTGGATCCATAGAACCCATTGGCTTTGGGGCTGGCCGCTAAGATTTGCCAATGGCATTGCGAAGCGAAGACTTGCATTTGATATGGAAGATATAGCGCAAAGTATCCGCTCGTGAGATCGATGACAGTCTCTGGATCCAGGTTCACGGATGATAATAGACCCATGAGCGTTGTTTCTTCTTCCCGAATACCGAGGGGTCCTGACTGGATCATTGGTAATATTTCAACCTCAGTCGAAGTCTGGCCTTCAGCATCCAATGAAGCGGTGCGTTGAAGTTTTTGATATTCTTTGATTTCTTGTGAAATGCGTGGTACGTAAGAAGAGTATGGCTCGTGCGGATTTGCCCATCTTAGCGAGTACTGCCCAGATCCTTGCGGCAATTCTAGTTTAAAGGAGGAGCCAGAGAAGATTTTGAGGAAGCCAAAACAATATTCGACCAGGCTCTTGTTATGTGAGAAGACGAGATAACGATCCTGTCGGTCGACGAAATAACTCCTGTTCAAATTCGCCCTAAATGTACCAAGTCAGACGCACCAAAAAAAACGCAGTTTCTGGGCTATCTCTTACCCACTAAGTATCACATCGTCGTCAAAGCAATAACACTTTGCGTGCCAAGTTCCCCAACCCTCGTCGAATCGCCGAGGAACCACTTTTGCTAACAAACCCTTGAGGGTTGGACTCCGATAAAGATGAACGTTGAATCGATCCGGATAGGATTTGACAAGTGGGAGAAGTGCAAGCACAGTGCTGTCTGGGCCTGGACGGGTCGAGCGGAAGTAATCCAATTGAAGATGAACTTGGAGGTTTGGTTTGGTGCGTAGAGCATCTTCAAGAGTATGGAGCTTTTTTTTGGGAAGGAAGTTTTACAACAAAAACCAACCATTACTCTCTGACCTCATGAAAAAACTGCATGGGAGCTCACCAGCTCGTGCTCGTCATGGCCAACGTACAACGACGACAACAATATTCTCTCTCGAGCGCGTTTTATTCTGTCCTGACGATCTGAGTATTATTTAAGGACACACACAAACCACAAGAGGAGGCGGTTAATAGACAAACCAGAAGAGACGCATAAAATTGTTGAGGAGTGTTGAGAACTTCGATATGCCTCGAGTTTGCCTTGATAGAAGGTTGTGTGTGCCGAATCTTCGTCAACGCATTCGAGAATGTCGCATTTCCTCGAACAAAATGCCGTGGACGCAAGAGGACGACGAGCCGTCCCGCCAGGCAATGTTGTGGCATGGTTCCAAGCTTCAAGCCACCAAAACACAACCAATCCTCACGGCACAAACCACAGATATTCTGCTCGTAATACACTGTAGAGCACAATGAAGAATCGTTACAAGGCATAAAAAAGGATGTCCATCTAAGTGAAGTCAAAGGTCGTAATGGTATCGTCGCGAGAAATGCCAAGGAGAAAGGAGGATCAAAAACAACAAGGAAGAGCCACATGTATAAGATAATGAAGAAAAGTTGTCATCACAGATCACGAAAGGAACCAAAACAAAGCGGAAGGGAGGAGGCTCATGAAGAGTCCGTTCTTCTCTCCGGGTTCGCAACGAAGAGTGTCGGTTTCGGGGCAAGTCCATACATAGCTGTCCCAGCACGTTTGGGTTCTGCACCACCCCCACCACCACCATGATGAGTTGGTGACCTCGTTTCACTTTGCATCCCGAGACTTTCGATCCTGTCCGCGAGACTGTACGAAACGTGTTTCGGAGGGATGGGGCGAGGTCCAGCAGGACTGGAAGGTTGCTGTTGTTGCTGTTGTTGCTGTTGTTGCTGTTGTTGCTGCTGCTGCTGCTGTTGTCTCCAAAACGCCTCAGATGACCCGAGTTCAACGGGTGATTCGACGACAGGTCGCTCAGAACCAGGTGCAAGAGCGGGACCAACCACCTCCCTCCAAGTCATATCCACCTCGCTACCTTCCGGCCCACCAGCAACAAGATCGGTGTACTGACTATCAGGCATACTCGTGAGAGAGCCGTCCGTCTGCCTCGAACTACC